>VXBC01001956.1:215014-305043 GCA_013399945.1 Ploceus nigricollis | reverse complement strand
TTTGTTTTGTTTGGTTTTGTTTTGCTTTGTTTTGTTTTGTTTTGCTTTGTTTTGTTTTGGTTTTTTTTTGCAATTCCAGAGACTCCATGAGATTACTAGTTGGTAAAGTCATTGCAGAATATTGCAAATGTCATTTTCTGGGCTTTGCTGAATGTGAATGATTTTGTCTGTTTGGCTTTGGTGTATTAAGGACAAGTGACAAAGTTGCAAATAGAAGTAGAACTGCAGCGTATATTTCAAATTAAGAACAGATTGAGGACTCTGATTGCTTTTTCAGAATCATAGACCTTTTTTCTGTGGTGGTTTTTTTTTTTCCAGTTGACTACTTTTTTTGAAATATGTTGTTAAATTCTTAGTATCTGTTTCTTTTGCAACAATTTGTTACCTTTCCAGTGTTCCAAATATGACATTTATTTTCCCATTTGCTAATTTTGAGATTTTAAATGGAGGCTTTAGTATGATCCGCGGAGAACCACTGAAACCAATTTTGTGTCTTATTATATTCTACCTAACTGAACAACAATGATTTGTACATTCACTGCAATTTAAAAAAAAACCTAATTACAAGGGAATAAATCTTTAGTTTATCCAGGTCTCTGCTTCTCAGCTGGACTGGAACTGCTTCCAGCAAAAATACCATAAATTTAGGAAAATTTAATATTAGTTTCTGGGATCAAGCACATATCTGAAAGTTAATTTATCTGGTTTAAAAAAATTACAAATTTTTATCCTGGTGTGTCTCCTTTGCCTTTTTGCTTCTATTTTTTTCATATTTTTATTCCTTCCTTCATGATGATCCATATATAATTTTATTTACTGTTTAAAAGAAATATGTTGTGTAAGCAATAATTGTTTAGATTTCAGATACTTTCTGCAACATTTTTAACTGATCTATTACCTGTGAAATTTTTGCTGTATTCAAGTTCTTCGTAACCTAATAAAAATTCTGTTTCTATTCAGAATAAAAATTTTACCGCCACTGTACAACTAATAATTTTACAGACAACTGATAGCTGCCTGCAAGAAATAATCCAAATTCACCCTTCATACTAGTTTCCAAGTTAGCTCAATTCTGCAAGAGTTAAGGTTGAGATCCTTTCTACACCAGAGTTACCAGAGTACACCTCCCATTGTGTACAGTAATAATTCAGTGCAGACTGTTTCAAAGCAGAGGAAATCTGGTTCATAAATTGAACAAGGAAGTCAGTTAATAGAAAAAATACCAGAACTAGAACTAGAAGACAATGGAAAATGTCAGGGATTGACTGACAGCTTCTATAAAGCATCTTTGAGTTTTCAGAGAACATTTAATCCCTGGTTTTAACTAAATACACAAATATGCCAAAACTGCCAGCTCACAACTTTAAATATAGGGTACTATAATTTAAATATTTTTGACAGATTAAAATGTGCACATAATGTCCATTTGGCTATAAAAATAAACTTTTTTTTGAGGTTTTTAAGTCTATTTCTTGAATTTCTATAATTACTTGTTCAATTTCAAAAATTAGGTAACTTAATAACATGGCAGACCCTGTTTTCTAGCCCTGTGCATTGTTATCACTGTTATCATATGTATTGTTAACTTTCTTGAGTTACAGAATCATCTGAACATTTCACAAGAAAAAAATCTTATAGGTTCTCGATTTCCTGTTTAAAGCAGAGTGAAAACAATCAGGAAACTTAACATGTGGAATTACACGCTAGCTGTTGGAGAAAAAAGCTCCCAGACCATCTAAACAGAAATCCCACTGGGATTTCAATAACAGTCTTCTCTATAGTTAAACAATTTAATGGATTTGGCAGCTTAACAAAATATGTTGCTTTCTAATAGTCATGATTTTGAGGTAGTTTTTTTGGTTTTTTTAAGTCCACAATGCAGCTCACGC
Organism: Ploceus nigricollis; assembly: GCA_013399945.1. Taxonomy (NCBI): domain Eukaryota; kingdom Metazoa; phylum Chordata; class Aves; order Passeriformes; family Ploceidae; genus Ploceus; species Ploceus nigricollis. The sequence continues at coordinate 303,154 of VXBC01001956.1, read as the reverse complement.
TCTCCTCACATAGAGGGCAGTTTATACCTCTTTGTAGCAGATCCATATGCTGCTTGAATTAACCTTTCCCCAGACAGACAAAACTGACTAAAGTCCAAAATATTATAATTACATTTGTAGCTGTAGCTGAGAAGGGTCAGCACATATTAATTTGTCATTTGGTGCATATTTATCAATGAGATTGTGCACAGCTGCCATACTTAGGCTGTTAAAAACCAAAGCAGCTAGTGTTGCTGAAATCAAATGGTCTTCAGTAGTTTTATTATAAGTGTAGACATATTTTGATTAATAGTTTATTATATATGTTATAGTGTGTTTCTAAAAGACAGCAGGTTTTGAAAAGCTTATAAAAATTAATCAGTGTGTGATCAATGAAGTATTTTCCTTTTCTTTGTTGCATTATAGTTCCAGCATATCCTTAATAAAACTGTATCATTGGTGGAACTGGTACAACAGTTCCAGCTGGTAGTTACCATGACAATCATAATATAAAATTTTTTTTGGCAATAATCTTTCTGATACTGTATCTATTGAAGTAAATTTATTCAATGTCAGGCAGGCTTATAGTTTAATAAATATTTTCATATTTCTTTGCTATGGATTACATCAAGAAAAAGAGAGGAAACATGCATGTTGGACTATCTTCATCTTTGTGACAATTCTTATTTGATGAGAATGAGTTGGTACCCGTTTATAGAATGAATGCGTCTATGGGGAAAAAAATGTAATATAAATATTAAAGGTCCTACTATACTTTAGCTAGATGCAGTATGTCCTCACTGCATTTTATCACATTTACTTTTGCAAACCAAAAGGGTACCTTGTCTTGAAAGTGTTGTTAGGGAATGTATTGAGACTTTTAAAAAGCAAAAAAGAAATGTTACCTATATGATCCAGACATATGAATTTCTATTTCACAGTACAGTGTGCTTCTCCATTTTGCCTCACCCAAAATAGTTCCTGACTAAAATACAAATTCAGTAAATATTAGAAAAGGTTTATTTACAAATCAGATGAATGATATTTTTTTCTTTTTTTTTTCTGTTGCTCTTTATGAGTGTTACAGTGTTGACAAAAATCAGTGAAGATTCTAGTGGAACAAATTGTGGGTTTGTCTATTTAAATTAGCCATGTGTATTGAATAAAAAATCCCCATGTTCTATCAGTAGTGGTCAGTAAATCATAGGACACCATATTCATGGTTCTACTTTTTAAGTGTGCTGCCAGGTGGGTGCAATTTTATTATGTAAATATTTTATTATGTAAATATTTTTCTCCATTAAAAAAAATAAAAAGCCCTACTGATTTTAGATACTGTTTTTATTAAAAGAAATATTGGCATACGTGGATATATTAAACTGCTTTGAAAATATTATTTGAAATTATCAAGTGAATATTTTATGTTGTCAGATTACAATATCTGAAAACCTCTCAAATTGTGCTGTAGCTTTGAGAGTGAGTGGCAGATACTGCATGATGAGTGACCTAATCAAGAAACTGTTGCTACCAAGTTGTTTGGAAGACTAAGATAAAGTATGACAGCATTTGCAGGTTGAGAGTAGTTTTCATAAACATTTTTTTCCACAAATTTTACCAAAAAAACAAGTATAACTCTAACTGCTAAACTATAACTGATAAAAAAAAATCATAACTTTTGATCAAATGACATGCTGAATTATTTTTAATCTATTCACTACTATGAAGGGTATACTTTTCTTGTATAGGTTCTCACCACTATTCTGGATAAATTACCTTTGGGAAGTTTATAGGTTCATTATAGCCATTCAGGTCTCTCAGCACTGCATACCATCCCTCTTAATATTCACACTGAAAGTTAAAAATCTTGAACAGTGATTTCAGTGAGAGGTAGGCTCAGGTATCCCCCAAGACAAATGTGTTTTCTAAGTGAAGAATTTTCACCTCTAGAATTTTCTGAAGGATCAGGATTCTATTTAAGTTCTCATATAGCCTCAAATTATGAGGAAGAGATTTTGAAAATTATTGTGAAACACATTTAGTTGCCTTTTTGCACATGCTGAATTCATACTTCCTAAGATTCATTTAGGATTCCTGCGGCTTGTGTCTGGTACACTACCAACAACAAGGGAGAGAAGTACAGTATATAAGAGTACTAGAATAAAATAGGATTGAAGTGATCTCTGAGGTCTTACCCACTCTCCTGCTGAAAGCAGTTAGACCAAGTAGCTCAGGACCTTGCCAGTTGCATCCTACCTCCAAGGGTGAAAAACTCCATAGCCTCTCTGGGCAACCTATGCCAGTATTTCACCAGTCTACGACTAAAAAATAGATGAGAGATAGTAGATAGGTAGAGAGGTTAAATAGATTAGAGAGATAGATAGATAGATAGATAGATAGATAGATAGATAGATAGATAATGCATCTAGGGCCTCTGTTTCCATGTATGGGAGAAATAATTTGTTGAATATAATTTTAGAATTACTATAGTCTTACTAGTCAAACACTGCCTGAGAAGCTGACAGGCTAGATTACTCCTTTGCATGCCTGCATGTGTTTTAGATGTGGCTCTAAATAACAGACACTGCCATCTGGCATCTGACATTAAATATACCCTATAGCTAGAAACTTCTTATTTTAGACTGATGTGAGCTTTTTCTTTCATTATAGCCCAAATATTCCTGAAGGAAACAGGTAGTACTCCACACACTGCAGAGTTGTAAAGACCTCATTCTTGTTTGATCTGGGACACATGTAGCGAAGATCTCACGCAGCAACCAAAACCACCAAATGAACTTCTGATTTAAAAAAAAAAGAAAGAAAAAGAAGAAAAGAAAAAACTATTCTAAACACAAAATAATATCTTATGTGATAAGAAAAATCTATTCCATACTTGATTAAACATAAGTAAGTTATGGGTTTCAAAATTAAACTATTGGTTATCATGTTCATGACAAGATTATACAAGTGAAGAACGCTCCCAGCCAGCAATACATACAGCTGGTGTTAATGCATGTGCAAATTTTATACAACCAAGGTAGCTACCATAAAAGTAAGTGAAAAAACAGGGTGAATGTTGCTCAGAGGAGAGAAGACAGTATCGTAACATTTCACATTAAGGACAAAATTTTTTATTGAATTTTCAGATGTGCATCGTGCAAAAAGTAAAGATAGAAATTAGGTGCCAAAAATACATTTTTCCATTTTTCCTTCCATAGAATACAAGTATTTACAAAATAATCATATTTTGTCTATGTACTGTGGACAATTTTATTATGTTCACACTGGAGAAATGAAGAGAGAAACCCCATGAATTTCAACAAGATCAAGTGCAAGTACTGCACTAAGGGGGAGCAACCCCATGGAACACAATGCTGGGGGTCACTGCTCTGGAAAACAGGAAGTCCTAGTGGCCAAGGAGACTAGGCCACTAGCAAAGAGTGTCCCCTTGCCACAAAGAGGTGTGGGGCTGTATTAGGAAACATGTTGGGTCCAGGGACGTGATTCTTCCCCTCTGCTCAGCACTGGTGGGACATATCTGGAGTGTTGGGTCCAGATCGGGACTCCCCAGTGCAAGAGAAGTATGGTACTGTTCAGTGAAGAACAATAAGGATGGTGAAGGATCATGAAGATGATGAGTGCACTGGAGCCTCTGGAGGAGGTAGCTGAAAGAGCTGACACTGTTCATTCTGGAAAAGGGCATGCTCAAGGGCTCCTATCAATGTATATAAACAATCAATATGGAAGTAAAGAAGACAGAAAGATTATTGTCCAAAGTGCCTAATAAAAGCAAAGGAAAAAGAGGGCAAACACTGAAGAAGTACCTTCTTCCTGACCAGTAGCAATGCTTAGTCCCATCTGGAAGGATTTCAAGAAGTAAGAGTGGACAAATTCCTGCAGAGTCTTTTGGAGGCTTTAATTTACTGAAATTAAAGCTCAAAGAGAAGTATTCAATTTGCTTTCTTCTGTGGAAAGAACATCAAGTAAACTATTTGTCAATTAACTGTTTTGGAAAGTGACAGTACAAAATATTTTCAACTCTGCACCATGCAGCACTTACATACTTTGGATTTTTTTTCTAGAATTGTTTCCAAGAATGTAGATTCAACTAAGCCTGGTTTGATTTTTTTTCTACTCTTGGTCAACCATTTCAGAGAATACATCTTGATGTATCCAGCTCTGTACACTGTCATGATTTCAAAAAACTTTTCTTGCTGAGAAATTCTTGAAAACTTTCTATTTGAGGTTATAGTAGATTTTTGAAGATATTTAATAGAAAACTTCCTTTTTGTAGCTAGGTTGTGGCTGCTCATTTTCGTTATGTTTTTGCATGTACGAAATTTCCCATCACCTGCAGTGATGAATATTTCACAAAGTCAATCTGCTGCTTACACAGCTTCCTATATACACTACACTGCCATCGATGAATTGTTTGATTGCACCTCTGAAGTGCAGCACATGCATTTTATAGAATCTTCTATGTTTGGAAATATATAAACAAAAGAAAAGAATTAAGTGCTTCTTAAAGTAGAGGATAGTTGGTTTTTTTGTATTTTTACAGACAGGGACAACTGTGGTGGATGACCAGGTGGAAAAAGTTAAATCTAACGCACATCTGTTAAACTGAACAAGGATTGTAAAGTACGTTGTTTCAAAACGACCAGGGAAGCAAGATTTTAATTCGGCTAATAGGACTGGCATTTACAATGGTCACCTAACACATAGAAGGTGACAGTCAAGAGTCCATCTGAAATCACCTACAACTTATATCCCCCACCCACACTCTATATCTGCAAATATAGAGATATAGACGTTATAGAAAGTATAATGATCTTTTTATGCATAGTACTGACAAAAAATTGTGGCTTAGGACCCAAAATAATTCCCTTCAGATGCTGAAGTTTATGTTCCTCCTGAAAATTTTACTTTCTTCAGATGGTATTTTTCACGTAATATGAGTGACACACTAGCTAAAAAACTCATGAGAAAGATTATAGAAAACACTGGCTGGAAAGAATAATTGGGTTTTAGATGACTGTTGTAGTGTGTCCTAATTCATAAACAATTCTCTATAGTCTTGTCATCACCTTTTTTTAATTTTAACCAGTAATAGATATAGGGTTAAATAGTATGCATTTCTAGCAGATCTTGAGCAGATTCCTAGTGGCACTTCACCAAGATTTTTGCTGAAGAGCCTGTTATAGCTAAAATGACAATAGCTTTGCATCACTTTAGTCTTGGGTATAATTTTACGTAGTAAAAAGGAATTCTAATATAAAATGACTCTTCAGTGTAAGTTGCACTGCACCGAATGATGCCGAGAGCTTTATAATTGCTTCAGGGCACCCACAGTGATTTCCAAAGCTGTTTGCATTACCTGTGAAGTATTTAGAATATATCCTCAGAAAGGCTTTCAGTATTTATTGGGGATTAATTTCTGGTCCAGAAATTCAGAGGATAAGCCTGTGTGTGGATCATATCTTCCCTTATTTGTCAAAGCCAAAGTTGTTTTTACTCTGCATTTCAATCTCAGGCATGTTAAATAACTTTCTGCTGTGTAGAAATCAAACAAGAAAGATTGGAGATATTTGCCTTGACTTCTGAGGTGTCAGTGTACCATTTCCTTTTGGAAGAGAAATGAAAGGGTGAAGACATATAATGCTTTCCTGAGTCTGCTTTTATGTACAATATACATAACCTCCCTGATGACTGTGTTTTTGAGCAGAGGTATGAAATAACCAGAACAGACTTCAGAAATAATTTGTCTTCAAATTCCCAGCGAGGCTCTCTTAAGTAAAGAAACTTCTACAAAACACAATTCTATGGCCTAATGTACTGAGTCCTTTTTTGATAACTACATGCTTTTGTTATCAGTAAATAACCATAGAGATAGTGTACCACATGGACATCAGTTAAAGCCCATGTTGATGGATTTGGATTTGTACTTCTACATGTATTTTGTATCTTCTATAACTACAGCAGCTTTCAGTAAAAAATTTAGAATATGTATTTCCAGATTAATAAAATAAGAGAATTGTCTTCTATGGATGTGTGGCATCGATATTTATATACAAATATGATATTCTGCATAAGTGTATTCTGCATAAGAATATTACCCAGAAATTGATGAATAGCAAATTTAACTATTCAAATAATGAATTTCATTAGTCAAGTAAAAGCATTACCTAAGAATTTGTGTATGAACTATAATAATAGAATGTTTTCTTTTTATTTACAGGGGATCAAGTTAAATTTTTTTCTCAAGTATTTTTTAGAGTCACTAAATAATACTGTTTTGATTGTGATTTTATGCTGGTTCTTGAATAAAAAAATAAGTATATTTTTGGCAATTAGAATAGTTAATGTAAAATTCAATTTAAAATACTTAAATATTTTTGTACTAGGAAGCTGGTACTAAATATATGTTGATCTTAACAAGCAGCTAAATCACACAGGATGATTTATTCTTTCAGTCAAAACAGATTGAATTCCAAATATTAAATGTTTATTATGAAACCACAAAAGCTCCACACCATAAGTTTTATTAAATTTTATTGTAAATGATATGAGGAATAAATGAATTTAAAAGTTTCATTTATTGACAATATGTCTAAAAATGCTTTTTTGTTCAAAATTATTTCTACTATAAAATTAGAGTTCTAATCTATGCTATGTTGAATATATTTCATATTCACTAGTTTATATTTAACATTTTATTTTATGATAACCGGGATACCCAGATACTTGCAGCCACAATCAGAGAAAAAAAAATTATTTTTCACTGGGTGGGATTTCTTTGCAAACATCAGAAGAGAAATATGCTTTATATATCATTGAATTAACATGATTATACTTAAACTGTGTGTCCTGGCTTTAATTGACATTTTGCTTTACTTTAGTACTCCCATCGCTAACATGTAGATCTTAGAATTACATTAAACACAGGCATATGGATCTACTTAACATGGTTTCACACTAAATTTGTACAGTGCTTGATCTTCCCACTCTATAATGGCACTTTTTTTGTTATCAACATGTTCATGGCCTACAGCTGACTGCTTTTATAGCTTTTAATTAAAATTTCAGTAGAAAATGTCTATTGGTCATTGTGTGAAACCAGTCAAAAAGAAGAAGCGGTACAAACCCTGCACAACATGGATTACATTTACAGCACTTTTCCCACCTTTGTCTTCATGATGAAGAGAAGTTCATTCAAGCTAATGACAGCAAAGCGGGAGGTCTGGGAGGCAGACCCTATTTTGTCAAGCACCCTCAATTATTAAGGACTTAAAAATAAATTTGCAAACCAGAAGTCTTATCAATATTTTATTTGGTTTCACAGTGTTGACAGAGAATTTCTCCTACAGTTTGAGGACTCATTTTTATTCATGTGGTTCATTTTCCTTTAGATTGGCAGCTGACCTTCTGTATCATGTTACATCTTTGGATATTAAATTTTTCTCTAAAAGGTATGTTTTCAGAATGCCTGGAATCTACACACACATTTTCACTCAGAATTTGAAGAATTTTAATTTGTCACACACTCTGTAATTCATTTCCATGAGTTTCTTTACCTTATATGCTATGCTGACCACTAGTCAGTCAGTTTCAGAGTCTCTTGTCATGAGCAGTTCTTCTGCTTCATTGACTAAGTAAATGAGACTGAAATTTGTCTCCTATTCCAATTCACAAACACACTGTTAAAACACTCAAAACAAATTTGAAATAATTTAAGAAAAGTCTTAATGCAATGCCTTTCATAAGTACATTTTTTATTCCTTTATGGAAAGAAAAAAAAACAAACAAAGCAAACAAACAAACAAAAACAAACACAAAAACCCAACAGCAAGAAAACCTCACTCTGACAATTGCTTTGACATTCAGACATTCAGATTCATACTGCTGTCTTTCCTTCCCTCAACTTACATTGAAAATATCTTTCTGCTTTCTAAATCCCTTTCTCCTTTTCTTCCAGAAATAGTCTTTGATGCCTTCCCTCTGCTATTTTACTCCCCTTGCATGTCCTTTCACCTCTGACAATATTTTGTTAGTTTTTTTCTCTTTCTTCTCTAAATGTATTTGTCATTAATGTAGTTGTTGGTTTTGTGTCACTGGCAATAGACTAATTTTGTTTAAAGTTTTTTTACTGCTTATGGAATCTGTCTTTATTCTTTGTAGTAAAAGAAGTGGTTGTCAAGAAAGAAATCAATATCATCTGATGAATTCCTTATAAAAGTTAGAATATTTTTTTAAAGACTTCAAAAAGAGGGTCGTATAAACTGAAGAGATTTCAGTACAATGCTCACAACTTTGGATGGCATATTTAAACCAAAAGTTGATCATTTTATATTAAATCAAAGTAAATAATGTATATGTTAATAAGACAATTTAATCTTACCATGAATTTATAAATATATGAGATTATATGACATATGAATATAATATATGATGTAAATGGCATTAATTTACCAATTTTAATTGAATAAAACAGAAGTCTAGTTTAATTTTATTTTTCCAATAAAAAGGCACGGTTTATTCTTTTGAATTTATCAAACAAGAACCCAACTTAAGGATATCTGGCACTGAATGCCAAACTATATGTGGTAGTGAGTACAGAATGACTGGTAAAGCAAGATGTGGAGAGATCATTACACTAAAAAGGTCACATGGTATTTAACTTGATGGTTTTCGTCTTGGCATAGAAGATGAACTCTCAGTTACTTCATTCTAAGTAACAGAGGAAACCTGAGTGCTAAAACTTTTAAATATATATCAATACTTGATTTCAATTCTTTTTTATACTCTTTTTCCTAAGATTTTAGTTGTTTCCAATCTTCAGGTAAGGAAATTATGGAAAGTTATGGAAATGCATAAACCTCTCTGTTGTTCTTCATCTGGCACAAAAGCAGACCTCAATGTCCAGCATTAAGAATGAGCATATATGTATAGCAGGAGTTAAATAGAGTAAGTCCATCTAGGAGGGCAACGTGGGTATGTGTAAAACATGTTAAAGCCTGAAGAATCAGTACAGAGCAGGACTGCCACAGAAGGTTATTATCAAGATAAGCCTATTCTGTTTGTAAGTACAAAGAGGCAACTGTACTGGCACTCAAGTGGGATTTGAGGATTGCACCTTTTTGAATAGTTGGGGCTTTTTTTATCAGCTGCCTTCTATACACTACATATTTCAAAAGAGTGTGTTTTGTGGAAGGTGCTACAATGACTGCAAAGTGAGTACTTTGTCCATTCTCACAGAATACAGTCTTAAAACAAGCAGTTGCTGCCATGCAGACATTCCTCAAATTACAGAGTATCACCAGTAATTGTGGTGGAGAAGGCCAGAGAATAAAAAGGATGTCAGCAAAGTGTATTTGATAAAAAAGCAGTCAGGGACTGTTTTTCTACAGAAATTAACCTATACTTTTCTTTCTATATTTTTTAATCTTTTTTTCAATTAAATGGCATGGTAGAGAGCAAGATTTTTCTTTTTTTTAATGACTTAGTGAAAAACAAAACATATCTGTTTAGGTCTTCAAATTGTACATTCTGTTTACATTATTAACTCCTTAAGAATGTGTTTCCCAACTGAAAGCTTCAACTAAAAATTGAGTACTATGTTGTCACATGCATAGACTTAAGTCTGAAATAATAAGAGAGTATATTTATTTATTTGTTTCAGTTGTAGACTCTGTAGTTAGTATATGAGGTATTCTAAACTTGACATTTGCAGACAAAAGCATAACATTAACTGACAGTGTCCCTTTATATTGTGAAATGGGAACCACAGATAAAGGCCAAAAGAAAATTGTTTTTGTGTAACAGACAGCCCATTTACCAGCAATAGCTTTCATTTCATATATTTTGTGTGTGACCTGTTGTGGAAAATCACTTTGTTCTCTGAAGCATCTGTGCTAGACTGCTGAGGAGAGATGGATTATTGTTTTATGCATTTTTTATTATTATTTTTTCATCCTAGGCGTGTTTGGTGCCAAATGGTAAACTTTAGGAGCATACATGGGACAAATCTGGTCACTATTACTTTATTTTCTCCTCCATCCTCTCAAAGTGTATCATCCAGTTCAAAATAAGCACTAAATTTTCCTCCATATTGAACCACCACTTTTTTTTTTAAGATAGCATAGCAAAGAAAAAGTTGCAGAAAAATAAACACAACACTTTCCCAGCTTTCTATGCATTGCTATATGACAGATAATATGATAGCTTTATTAGATTCTCTTCTATATTGTATACTTCCAGGCCTCTGGTGACAAATGGATGTCAATGGGCTTGGCACAGTGTTTTTGGAGATTTCAGGATTTATCATACACTGGCTTTGAGGAAACAACCATCGATCTGCTTCATTTTATGAAGTGTCACTGTGAGCCCCGGAGCTGAATGGAGCCAAGTATTTTTCATACTTGTCACTTTCCAGCAGGAGACACTACAGGTAAGTGATAGGGGCAGCTCTGCCATGCAGCAGGAATGTCCAGTGATCACAGGCAAGCCTGAGAAAGAGTATATTGATTGGGACACTTGTGGCAGCTCATTGTCCAGACCTTTTGTGGAACTTGTCCTGGGTCAGTGCTGCATGTAGTAGATCTACAGCAAACAGAATTGGCAAGTGTCCAGCAGGCTGATTGATATGGCATTTATTGTTTCTATAGGATTACTTGAGTTTTTTGAGATATGGAGTTTTTAGCATACTTTGGATTGTTATTCTTTTTTTTTTTTTTTAAATTCCCCTAACAACCATAGCCTTTTTACCAGTTTTCTCTGAAAGGCAAATTGACTGGTTTGGTGGTTTCTTTTTTTCCTGAGATGGAAACTTCAATTTGAAATTTTAATTACGATTCTATGGGGCATACACAACAAACTATGCCCAAAACTGGCTGAAGTACTCCATAATATACCCATTATGCATATTTCAGTTAGTCATTGGTGCTGACTGTCATGAAAATGGAATTAAATACAATTGGTTGTTTTGTCATTTAAGCATTGTTCTCATATTCTCACGTAAGCCTTACTCTCAGCAGAAAATGAATGATAATTTACATTAATGCACATTAATGCATCAGATTGCCATGGCAACATTTGCATAAACATTATCTGTGGCATCAGATGGTCATATGACAGTTGCACCCTGAATAATTATGTCTTTTAATAGACCAGTAATAAAGCTATCCAGACCTTTGCCCTTTTCATTCCGTGAGCAGATTTGCAATTACAGGTGTTGTGTGCATACAAAGTATTTCCTGGTGGACAGTGAGTTTTAGAAACAGTGTAAAATCCAGGTCTGCATCATATTGAATGATAAGGCTCTAAAATGATATTTTTTTCTTTAAAAAGTACATATGCAATTGTGGGATCTTAATCTATGCAAATGGTATCCAGAAGTAACAGCCAAAGTTCTGTCATTCTCTTTCACTACTGTGGCATTAAAATTGTGTTAGAAAATATGCGTCCTTTGCACTTTCCCAGTTCAAGATTCTGCCTCCAAATTAATATTCATCTTAATGTTTAGGGGCTTAGCCATTGTAATTAATCATGTTGTAACTGTAGAAAGATACTTAATACCTCATCCCTATGCATTATTTAGATTATTTTCTTAGTGAAAGGAACAGACAAGAGAATAATTAAATCAAACACTTTGGGGTCTGTTTTTACACTCATGAACAGAGGATTTATATGCAAAACTCAGGTTAGCATTAATGTAAGTATGTCGCATAAATCACCTAGGAATTGATAGGAGCAGTGAGACTTTTAGTGACCTCCTTAAACACTTTCGTCCATCACTGCTGTTTAGATCCTCATTGTTATTAGTGAAGGAATATTACTAAAATGTTTTATGAGACAATACACCAAGTAATTATAATCATGAACTGTAGCTGAAAGCTCAATATACAGGCAAACTATACAAATTTACAATAAATACAGGCACAAGCAACCTTTCAATGACATTATAATTGTGAATTGTTTCTTAAAAAAACACTGGATATATTTGTGTTTTCCTCAGAAAGATGCTATCCTTTCATATTATCAAAGAAAGGAAAAAGCAATTAATCATCTAAAGAATCTTGTTGATATGTAGCCTTTTTTCATACACTGAACAGCATAATTTGCAAGGTGAATCACAGTGAAAAGAAACCCTAGACTATTTTCTACAGGTGTTGGAATCTTCTTCTAACATCAAATTCACTGCTGAGTGTGAGTTGTTTACTATTACACTTCCTCACTTCTTTCTTTTTCTGAGATGAAACCTCTGCCCTGTGTCATTATTTCTTGCTGGCTCCATTTAATAAGAGCTTTTTTCACTGTTCTCCAGGCTGATAGTTTACTCACTCTCAGGATTTTGCCTGATTATTCCTATTAGGGTTGATAAAAGCAGTAAGTTTTTCTTTAACATTGGCAATAGCAATTAGAAATTCAACACAAATGAACAGTGTTTTCCCACTTATTTCATTTGTCTGCCTTTCCATTCTTTGAAGAAAAGCCTCCCTAATTTGCAGTGATATTTCTACCGGGCTTTGTAGAAAAGCCATCTTTTCTTACGCATCTGGGCATTCCTGTATCTAGGGTTGGTTCATATCCCTCATATTCTCACCAGTGTACACGTTTTGTCAAGTTTACAGTTCTACTTTGAATCTTGAGGAAGTATATCTTTGTGTTTAAAAAAAAATGCTTTATGAGAGATTAACTGCTTTGATAATCAGATGTGAGTTTTTATGGTTTTTCAGCTGCAGTAAATCAGCTTACTCAGCTACCATCTTCATAATGTAATTATTTAAAAAATATTGCATTTTTTAAAGGCTAAAGTTAAATATATGGGTCTGTGAGTAAATGACTACCAAAGGTACATTTTTCAATGTTCTTCAACCAGTTCTTTAACTACACATCTGAAATATTATAAGTGATGCTATTCAGAATAAATCTCATGTTTTTATGTCATTTTAAACAGAAAACCTGTCTCCAGTTCACTCTTTTTTTTTTTTCTCATAAAACAGGTGAAAAATAAAGACTGATACTGTAGAGGGTCTTTTCACTAGCAGTTGTTAATGCGTTAAAGGGCATTGTACAGCTAACATTATTTTAGGAAGGAAATGTTCCATCTTTGCTCTTTATTGAGATAGTTTTGTGCTTTGTAAACATTATTTATTTGAATATAAGCAGGTAGCCAGGGCAAGAATCTGCACAAGGAAAACTTACCTATTAGAAGTTTTTCCTATTTCCTATGCCATTATAAGGTTATTCTCCAGTCTATAATAATGACCTTCAATGTGGCTCCTTCTCTTGCCACGCAGATGAAGAATAGCTACTTAAACAATTGTGAAACTAGCACCACTGCATATGCATATGCTCATTGCTGCATATGCATATGATATCGGAAATTCACTCACAAATAATTCATTTGTTACCACCAGTAACTTCATCTCCTGATTGTTGGCTGTATATTTTCATGATATTTAAAAAACAAGTATCATTCTTTAATGAAAATGCACAAACGAGGTATCATAAGCTATTAAAACAAAAGTGATTATTATGCAAAGTGAAACAAATGACTTAGTATTGGAAGTGTACAGTTTTGAATCCTGAATTGCTTGGGGGCTTGTGGGAATGCAGCAATGAATGCAAAATGTGAAAGCAGAAAAAAACCCCTAGCATTTTTGAAAGATGGATGACAGTAATTATCATGAGCAATGACTAACTATTGGTCTCCACTTTGTCTCCCCATATTTCTTTCTTTTTTCTTTTCCTTTTGTGAAGAATTAACTCCAGGCAGCCAGTTATAAAATGTTAGCATCTTTCAATAGCTTAAAAGACAGTCTTCACTAATGCTTCTAAAACTTACTCTGTCTTCTGCATATCAGAGAACATATATGAATATGTAATTTATCACATTGATAGCAGCTCGTACTTTGATTACCACCTGGTAAAGCATAACTTACAAGTATTTTTTCCCATATACATTAAAATTGTTTTAACCATTAACTTTAGCTGCGTTCTATTGTTTGTTAAAAATAAATGTTTGCATAAACATACAGAAATGCTAAACAACTTTGTCCCTAAGTGACAAAGTCTACATTGCTGTGTTTTTTCTTGTCCTAGTCATATCTATGAAAACAATTTAAATTCATCCTTTGATTGAAAAAAGAACAGTTAAAAATGAGTTGAAAAGGGGGAGTTTGCTCAGAGGAATATGTCATGGAAATGTCTGTGGGTAATACATATAATGGAGAGAATATATCGTTATGTTTGCTCTGAAGTACTTAGCACCCTACTGAGTCCTATAAATCAATTAATAATTATATAGTAAAAAACTGTATGTGAATTCAATTTATGGATGTCTATAAGGCACCTATTAAAATCAATCCTTGAATATTTAAAAATCTGTTTAGACTAAGCATCAGATGCTTCCCAGACTCTCAAGTTGTCATTGGTTATGTTTAATGGACTGACTTCTAAAAATAAGGAAACATCTTTCAAAAATTGTCTTCACTTCATCCACCCATGAGAACAGAATGAAAATAAATTAAAGAGTGGCAAGCCATTGATTCAGACCTTATAGCTTAATTTATTCCAATAAGAAACAGATAAATGCAGAAGTCTGACATAGATTTTTTCCCTTTATTTTTTTTTTGTCCTCCATACTTGGCTGCCACAAATACTTTAGTAGTTACCTCTTTCTTCACTCACCAGAGTTTCTAATAGCCTCTGTATATATCTAAGATTATGAAATGATAGTTATTATTATGAAGGCAGTGTGGCATGACTTCTAGTTGACAATAATTGATGTTTCTCTTCTTAGTTTGTTTTGTCAGGAGTAAAAGAATCAAATGTTACAGACTGCTCATAAGGATAACTCTTGTTTTACTTTTAATTTAGTGGTACTTTATTTTTAATGGCTCTCCAAAATTATTGAGCATATTTTTCAGAAATTTTTCAGTGCTTTAAGAATGAAAAACATTGTGTTGTGTCTGATGGGATGGAGGTTCACAGCAGCCTCTACGGTGTCTTAGATTTTTTGCCATGAACCATGTTGATAGCACACCAATATTAAAACAGGATGCTCAGGGAATTGATGAAATCACCACCTGTGGAAGTGTTCAAAAGGCACACGGAGGTGATGCCTGGGGACATGGTTTAGTGATGAGCACTCTGGTCCCAGCCTATATCTTGGACTTGATGATCTTAGAGGGTTTTTTCCCAATTCTTCTATGATTCTATGATTTTACTTTTTTTCTGAAATACCAAGTAAGCTGAGTTGTGCTGAAGGTGCACAACTGTAGTAGATGACTTCTCCAGGCTTGGAGAAGAAAAAATAATGGGTTTTCATGGCTGATTTGTCTGTATTCATCTTCAAATTATTCTCGTCTGGCTTCACTAAGGTTTCACTGGTCCCAGGCTGGTGCTCTGCCTCACTCCTACCTTTATTATTGCTAGCAGAGCACTGTATAATATGCATTTGCATATTATATTGTAGAGATCTGATTTGCATGTAGCTGCTCCTTGAACAAGATGAGAGTAAGATCAGTCTAACTGGAAAACAAATATGCTGTGCAGAAATATTCAGAGCTATCTGTCTGCAGAGGTCTATATTAGCTAATAGAGACCATTTGTTGGCAGGAGAAAAAATTAGGGAAAAGGGAATTTTTAGACACGGGACCTAAACATGAAGAAGTGTGGGTTTTACTGTGGGAGTGACTGAGCACTGGAACAGGATGTCCAGTGACACTGTAGGATCTTCTTAACAGATATTTAACAACCTGTCTGGACACAATTCTGAGTAATGTGCTCTAGGGAGCCCTTCTAAGCAGGATGCCTGAACAAGATGACCTCTAGTGGTCTCTTTCAATCTTACCCACTCTGTGACTCTGTGGCTTGGATAAGTAGGTATCACATAGTAAGTACCTCTCCTTCTGTGTCAACAATACAAGAGCTACTTGCTCTTTCCCCCTTTGTGATAAACTGTATCACACCGTGGTGTTTTGTAGTTGAAGAGTGGTGCTTGCAGTCCAGAGAGCTAAGATATTATATCAGTGACTATGTGGAATAATTCATTTTCTGCATGTGGACATACATAGATTTTCCATAAATTGTATTCAGCTCATATAGCCTCAGTTTCCTGTCTAGAAAACAGATAACATTCTTCTCATAAACGATATTTTTTATGTGGTTACTATACAGAATAGAAGGGTCGACTATTCACTAGTATCTAAATTTACTTCCTGTTTCATTTTGTTCTGATGTTGGCAGTGGTTTATTTCTTTGCTTTTACAGTTGTGTTGTGTTCAGTTTTTGAAATTTTTATTATGAAGTATGGACTTAACAAATTGTTTCAGCAGCGTGAGACGAAACACTGGGCATACTGTCTCTTATCTTTGTTCAATACTTTACAGTACTGCAAAAAGTGCAAGCTATTAAATAAGAATATAAGAAAGAAACAAGAATGGAATTAATTTAGAAACAAATTAGTAATTACATCATCTGGCATTTTAATCTAATTCTTAGACTCTGCAATTATGCAAAATGAGTCTCCTATGCCTAGGTTATCATAAATCATTAAATAAATGAAGTGTGTTTTAAAATTTAGGAACTAAGATTCTTATAGGAATATTGTTTTCAAATGTCTATAAAACATATAAAAAGTATGTTTTCAATATGCTGAAACATCTAAATTTGGTGTTTACAGTAGCTACAATGCTACTTCACAAATAAAATTAAGAAAACACCTTTTGAAGCAGCTGTATTTTTGATTTTTCTGTGGTGTAGCCTGTTCTTAGACATGGAAAAAAGGTATTGAAAGTCAGAGACTAGACATAAGTCAATAATTCAGTTAAAAGATTAACATGTATTTATAATTACATGATTTTGAATGATTCTTTTTTAAACCTTTAATTTAACTATGGTAATATAAAAAATACTCCAAGTACTTCATGTCATGGTGAAAAAATTCTCAATGGCTTTTTTCTATTCCTTCCTTCCCTTCCCCTTTCTTTAGGCAGAGCAGAAATCCATTTTCAAGGAAATATAGGGTTGCACTCCTTCAGTATATTCTACATGTTCAATCTGTCTTAATTTTTTTCTTTAGTTCTTGATTTTTTTCAATTTGTCATGCAGTAACTTTAATTTCTCTGTCATTCTGTTCATTATCTGTTTGCATTAATTTGCTTTTTTCTATATCTAAGATATTTCCATGTACCTCTGCAGCTGAAACACTCATCTTCCCAAATTTATGGTCCATCCTATTTTCCAACATGCTGAATTTTCAGTGCAGAATAGTAGTAGAATTAATGTTGAATACTGTGACACTTTATTTGCCTGTGTATCTTGGCAAAAAGGGACTCATCCTAAACCCATCCTGTATCCTGTGAAAATTATATATATATAAAAAACATGATGTCAGTGTGTTGTCAATGATAATTACAACATCCTGAAGATACTGAAAGCCAAGAACCTTTTGCTCTCAACTCATCTAACAATTTTCAGATATTATTCAATATGAGAAAATATTGACTCTTTTTAAAGGCTTCTGAAGGGTTTTATTGGGGTGACAGAGTGAGCAAGTCAGTCAGTCTTGAAGCAGCTAATAAAGTATATTTTGGGTGTTCCTTACAGTCAGCTGATAAAAAGACAGAATTATACATGTAGAGTGATTAATGTGTGGATGGTCATAAATGAATTGCATAATTAGTGGCAGCATGAACAGCAAACCTGAATCTTTATATATAATTCAAGGCTGATGCATAATGGAGTCTAAGTATTGGCTGATGTAAAATTGACTTCAAATTTACAATTTATAACTTCATTGTTACTGGAAACAATTCACAACTTCTTTTTTGCATGTCAATATCAGGCCAGTGTTATTGCTACAATAGTATGTCCCACCTAAAAATAATAAAATTGTGAGAACTAAACTGAATTAAGTGTATTATTTTTGTTTGGTTGTTTTGGGTTTTTTTTACCATCATAGAAACTGGTTTTTAAATTAAGAGACGGGACTTAAACACCATCTGTTATCCCCATTATACTTCTTAACAATGAAAGCCATGGTGGGATTTTAGGAAAATATTCTTCTGCAGGTGGATGATTGAGACATTTGAAAATTTTAGTGGTGGTACTGGAGGAAGCACCTTCCATTAAATGAGACTTTGATCCAAACACTCAGTTGGTATGAATCAGTGCAGTTCATTGAAGAGGACAGCACAGCCCCAATGTCTTTGAAGTTTTCCCTTTAGCTAGTTAGACTTAGGGGTTAGACTGCCTCTCTGAATAGAAAGTCGTGTGAGATACTTATGACACGACTGAAATGCTTTTTTTAACAGCAAGTAGTACAGTAAGAAGATCTGTCTGTAGAAAATGAAAGGAAATGAAAGAAGAAGCAGTCATTTGAAAATACCTGTGACCAAATCTATTTTCTCCTAGTGAATCAGTTTACACATACTTATTCAGAAACTACTGCGCTTGTAGCTCACACCTATTCCTGGTGCCAAGAACCCTTGAACCTGACTGTGATTTCTCCAGACAAATAATAGGGATATTAGCTACTTCTTGAAAGTTATTATGACTCTGTCTAGACAAGTGCTTACCCATGAAGTAATAAGCTGCCTCTTTAAAGTCAAAGAGATTCCTTATCTTTTTAAGGTTAAGCAGGTGGTGAGGTGTCTGTGACATCTAGAGCATTATGACTTCTTGTTCTCAGCACTTAGGCTGCCTTTCCAGATTGAGGCAGTTTTGCAGAATGTCCTTTGAAGACATGCAAATTAAGAAGGAGGATGTATGCCTGAAATCAAGACCGAATGATATACATTTTGCAACTTCCAGAAAGAAACTATTTTAAACAAACAGAAATAGTTTTTGAATTTTCCATTGGCCTTCTATTTGGAGTATAGTGCTTCTATCCTGTTAATGGAGTACAGAAAAAGGAGATCCATGCAAAAACCAGATGCATCCATAGAACTGTAATAGTTTTCTGGTCTTTATCCAATTCAGAAAGGCATAAAAGTGTGTGAGGTTACACTTTATTCAGCAAATTTTTCTGTTTTGAATTTGTTTTGCTATGAATATGAGAGTACTATGGCAAGAGTAGGTTTCAATTCATATCTGGCTGTCTACCGTTCCTATCTAGCCAATGGGAAGGTATAAGTACATTTATAAGGATATTTTTCTCATTCATTCTATGAGAGAGGTCTAAAATCAGGAGATTAGCCATGATCTGAGTCTATCTTCCTTTCCTCTTCCAAATTTGCCCTAAACTAGAACAATTAACTATGTAGTAGGTTCGTGAAGTAAGCTGAGAGAAATCCAAACCAATACATGCATAGTTTAAGGTTTCAATTTTAAAACCCAAAATAGAGTACAAACAATCTTTTAAATCTCCAGTATTTAAATGGGCTGTCTTAAACGGAATTCTTCCCAATCATATTGTATGCCAGAAAATGGAGAATATATGTTCTGTATTATGGTATTGCAGGACTGGTAAATATTTGTACTTGTTTCTCATGCTTCTCCATGAGCGAAACATTTGAATAAGGCATAGAAGTTTTGGAGTAGACTTTTTATTAAATATATTTTATATTTTACTTATAGATTTTAAATTCATCTATTGGATCAAACTCACTCATCAGCCAATGAATCCAGAATTATCATTTTATAAAGCTTTGTGGAATCATCTGCGCATAATTATCCATACTTTTTATAGATCAAAAAATATGCTGCTCCTGTAAAGAGCCAAATATTTGGTGTATGTTTGTTTGGTGTATCAGGAGTTTTTTGGTTTTCACTTTTAAATATTTGTATACATGATTCTTTCTAATAAGTGAAATTGAAAATTGGTTTGGTTCAAAAGATAAATAAAGAAAATTTCTTAATTAGACCTTTAAAGCATCTTTTGTGTTAAAGTTATGTGTTTGAAATTATACCAAGAAAGATTTTTTTAAAAACAGTCCTTATCTTTCACTTTAAAATAACTGAATACATCCATCATTAATTAGGAATAATTCAATCCCAAACATAGGTCTTCTAAACAAACCTGTGGCAAATTTGACTGAGTTAAAAACTTCTGAATCAGCACTTCAGTGTAAATTCTATTTCAATCTAAAATGTAGAGAATCTGAAGTTATTTCTGTAGTTGTTTAAATCAAATAACTATTTAAGGTGAAGGAGTGAAAAACATCCAGCTCTAAAACCTTTCCACAAAGGAACAGTAAAGGTAGTGACTGAAATACAATGTTGCAGAAAGTCCCAGTAATGAATGTAAATCTCAGCTTCTCTCTGGGACACACACATACACACACACGCTCACCTACACAGTCCCCAGCATTAGTTACTGCACTTATATTCTGAAGAACAGTAAGCCTCTCTACAGCTATTGATCTGCAGACTTTCTGAAATTAAACTGCCTGGTATCACTGTGTTCTTGATATGTTATTGATTTTCTTTGGAATGTTTTGAGGAAAAAAAATATGACAGAGCTGTAGGACAAAGAGAAGGTCTCAGTTTTATTTAGTAGACAACTTGATTATGCAGCAGCTGACCACAACATTTTTGTTTCTTTCCCCAGCTTTCCTTTGAGAATTGCTGCTAAAATAATGGTATTTTTAGGGGTTAAAGTGTCCTCCTGAATCATCAAATCTTTATTGATCTGATTCACAAAGGTTCTGAGCCCCTCAGGTGGCAAAACATTCACCTGCTGCTTTAAGGCAGCTTTGACTTTGCTTTATATCCTTCAGAGACTGGTGTTTGTGGAAAGAACATTCAACACATCATAGACCTGCCTCTTGTTTATAGGCATTGTTCAATTCACAGCCCTGATACTGCATTAAGTTGCACTCATCTCTAGCTTTCAGGGTCACCTTTATAAAAAGAAAAAGTTTGTTCACAATCAGTTTACTGCTGCAGTATTTTTGATTCAGAATATGGAATAGGGAAAGAGGAGATTTTTACAGTTGTAGATTAGACTGGGTTTTTTTGCAGTTACACTAAAGAATTTACTTTTTTGCCTTCTTATCAATAATTCCTGACCAAAAAGCTCTTTGTTGCTTTCAAACTTCACAGCATTAACTCATTAAGTTCACCATCACAGCGGATACCTGTGTTTCTGTACTGGCTCCAGATGGGACAGGGTATATTTTCTTCATAGTAGCTTGTATGAGGCAATGTCTTGCTTTTGTGAAAAATATTGGCAACACATTGAGGTTTTTTAGCTGAGCAGTGCTTGCACAGCCCAGGGCTTTTCTTCTTCACACACTGCTCTGTCAGTGAATTGGCTGGGGGTGCACAAGGAATTGGGAGAGGACACAGCCGGAGCAGCTGACTCTAGCAGTTGCTAGAATTCCAGCCTTTAAAGAGTTTTGAGATACTGACTTAGAGACCTAATATTTTTTTCTTTAAATTGGGAAAAATGGAATTGTTATGTTAGATGGGACTTCTGGAGACTGGAGGAAAAAGGATATTTGTGAGATGGCTGTTGTGACTTACAGCAAATGGGGGCAAATGTGGGTTTGCATAGATGGATGTAGCAAGGGATGCAAAGTTGCATGCCCTGTCCCAAGGGCTATCCCATATTGTATGGTGTCATAACCAGCAATAGAAGTTGCAGAAAAGATAAAGGAAGGAGGGGATGTTGAGGACTGGGATGCCTCTCTTCCCAAGTAAAGTAACAGCTGCATATGACACAGCCTGTTTTTCCTGGAGATGGCTGAGCACCTGTCTGCCCATGGGAAATGATGAATGAATTCCTTCTTTTGTTTTGGTGGTGTGCACAGCCTTTGCTTTACCTATTAAACCATCCTTATTTCAACCCATGGATTTTTGTGCTTTTCTTATTCTTTTCCCATTCCACTATGGGACAGTGAGAAAATGGCTTTGTGAGGTTGAATTGCTTGAATTTACCTCACCTAATTGTTGCTGTCCAAATATTAAGAATTGTGAAGGAAAGCAACACTCCTAAAACCTGGTTCAGCTCTCTGCAGTCTTTTCTACCATAAATCACTTATAGCCCTCAACTTACCATATAGAAAATATAGGATGAAGTGAGGTTATTAAGGTGACCATTATATTAAAGGCTTCTTCCAACCCAGGCCATTCTATGATTCTCTTATCCATACTGTAGACAGAGCAGAGGTCAACACCTCCCTTTTCTTTCCCTGAAGAACTGCTGTACAAGCCATTTAATAATACCTATCTCTAATCTTTTCCTTGAGTATAAAATTGCTTAACAGCTTCAAAGTCATTGGATAGTGTTGCAGTACACAGTATACTAAATCATATATCAATAAGAAAGGACCATTTCAACTCCTCTGCCAGTAGTATAAAAAATCACGGCCTCATACCACATAAATGTATCCATACATATCTGCAGCCTGTATACATTTGTAAGAGTCCTTCATGAACATCACAATCACTCACCTGTGCTATGTGTGCATTTTTTTTCAAATTTTTTTTAGTTAAGATTTTGGCCCAAAATAATATGATTTTCTCTCAGGTAAGAAAACATAAAAATCAATTATGATTCCAGGTTGAGTGAGTGTCTAGGAGAATCCTCTCTTATGAAACAAGCTATGCTGTTATTGTGATTACAGAGAATGACTGCCAACAACTGAGTTATTAATGAAAGTGTAAGACAACATGAATTCAATATTTTAAAAATTAGTCAAAAGGAAAAGATAAAATTAAATACAAATCTTTTGCTATAACTTTACATTTCTAGCAGATAGAATAGTTAGTAATAGCAGTTAGTAATATGTGTCGAAGAGCAATGTAACATTTTTGTTTTCTTCCTGAGAGCATCTCTCTTTTACGGCATTTTATTGTTGTAGCTGTTGGTTAGTGTTTCAAAACATTTTCCCTGAATTGTCACCATGTGAACAATTCCATTACAATTTGGGTTAATATTCTTTGATTTTAAAAATTCTGACATAGTTGAAGAAATTACTGTACTTTGCTGGAAAAAAAATCTTAAATTCACAGGGTCAATACTTAAAATTCTTTTTTAAAAAGGTTGCATTATTTTCAGACTAAGTAATAACAGCTGTATCTGTTTTACAAGCATTGTATGGCATCACTGCCCACAGAAGTGTTTTTTAATTTCTAGACTGAACTTGAACTGTATCAAAAATGCAATTTCTCTTTGATTATTAGGCAAGATCATTGCTTGCTGATACAACCGTGATGTTCCGTGTTTTCAAACTGAAAGTTGCAATACTGGAATGCAGCAGAACCCTCAGACTCAGGTATCAGAATGGTAAGTCTACACCCACAATAAAATGTTGGATATTTTAGTTTGTGACAGAAATGAAAATTATATTGTTTTCAGTATTGTTGTCAATATTGTCAGTATGTGACAGAGTTTCATACTTTCTGAGGGTTTATATGGTGGCAGAAATCGCTAATGAAAAGTTTTCTAAACGGGGAGGAATTGCCTAAAGTGTCTAAACTGGCCTTGCATTTTCCACAGAACAATCATTACATCCAATCATTACATCTTGAACTTCTCCACCCACAGATCCTACATAAAGACTTAGGAAATTTTCAAATGATAGCATACTTGTGGTCAAAGAGAAGTTTTAAGCTTCCTGAAGCAAAGCTTAAACTTTGGCTTTGTAATTACCACAGCACACATCTGAATATATATAAAAATCATAGTATACAAAAAGCATGGAAAAAATTAAATAAGCATGGTAGAATTCTGTAAAAGTGCTTGGAAATGTATTTGAAGTAGTACATGTGGTTATAATCTCTTTTTTTTTTCCCTTGCCTATTAAAAATCTTTGGTTTGAATATCCATTCTTGTAAACAGAGAAACTATTTTTTCTTGTTATTTGTCTTCACCTCTTATCCTCATCATAGGGATTTGCCCACTGTGCTGTTTTCTGAAGATTATTTTCTAATTAAAGTGACTGATACATCTGTTTTACTATAGTAATATTTTTATCAATCCAAACAGTGATTTCTAAAGACAAGTCAAGAATAGTAAGTAAATATCTGGTAATATCACCTGGCAAATCAGACTTAAAAATAACTTAATCAAAATGCTATCTTTAAATAGGGCATGTGAAGTTTCTGAACATACTTACAGATTTGAACTCTGAGTTGGATTTTTTTGGATTTAAAGAGCTAGTTGCTTACATATTTCTACATGAAATATTTCTATACAGATGTAATGCATTTTTGCCTTTCTTGCAAATGAAATGTGATAGATTGTTTATCTTGGGCTACTTTGCCTCTTGCTTCCCACTCCACACAATATAGTTTTATTAATAAATGTTAGGTAAATTATTTTCACACATCAATTCAAATGTGTCTAAGCACCTTTTAGAACCAGGATCAGTTTTAGAATTTTAGGGGTCATTAAAATGACTTCATAATATAAATCCATTCTAACCAATTAGCCTTTGTATATTTTATTTTCTTTCTTTGGTGGATGGTGCTGATAATATTTTTAAAATTTTAGAAATGTGAAATCTTAAGAGTATACAATGTCACTTTTTAAGCTATAGCTAATTCTTTAAATAGCTGCCTTACATGAAGACTACAGTTATTTGTGTAATAATAATATGTCTTGTGATCCAGCTGAATTAGTGTTGAAATTGGTTAGGTAGAAGAGTTGCTTAACTGTGTTACACTTAGTCTTGGTATGTACAGTTAATTTGTAACAGTTAAAACACATGCTCTTCCAATCCCTTCAATTCAGCCATGTAATCTCTCCCAAATTCGTGCTCTGTTGCTACCAGCTAATTAATCCTTATCGTGCATTTTTAAAAGGCCAGTTTGTGAATTCAGATAAGGAAAAAAAGGTCAGCAAAGTGTATGTGGGTTGTTTGGGGCTTTTTTTACCCTTCTTTTAGCATTAGCAAAAAGGACAATTACTGTCTTAGAATTGCAGGCACATTTAGCTAATTTCTACATGGTTGCATCAAAGGCATTCCATTCTCTAATTACTGAAGTCTTCAAAGAAAAATACCAAGGAGAAAAAAACCCTGTCTTTCAACCATCATTAAACTTCTCATTCTAGTAGAAGTATAAGGCCAAAGCCTACAAGTGCAAATATTGAAATACAGAAGCAGTATATGATCCCTTCTCCCTTTACTATTTAGATGATAAAAATCTAAACCATCACCCAATATCCTGATATCCCACTTATTCTTTTTATTCTTTTGCTCTTCAGATGTGAAAGTTCTCTTTCAATCCAAATGATTTTATGATTCTATGCTTGAACTATTTTTAAAAGAGCAGAATAATTTCTTCTAACACTTGTTACATGTTACTAATTCAAGTATTTCAGAGGGACTGAAATTACTCTTTCAAAACCAAAAAGATCAAAAAGGTGGAGAAGTGCAATGAGGAGAGATGGGCCATGAAGGGAGATTACACTGACTTTTATTTTGGTGGCCAAGTTGTTAATAATTCTACTTAGAAAAAGGAATGTAGCTACTGTTTATGACTCTTTAAAAAGGCCACATTTAAAAAAAAAACTTAATACTTAAAATGAAAGCTGAAATTTAAACTAAGCCTAGAACAATTTGCCTTGTAAATATTCTCACTAATAATCAGATTATACCACTTTTACAAAAAAAACCCCTCAGAATGTAAAACTGTAAGAAGCATTGTTTTGCAAGTAAAGAATTATTTGAAATTTTCAATTCAGGAAAACTGTATTTACTGTAGGGGAACTGTAACAGTATGTCATATAAAAAAATGGATAAGTAGAGTGTTTCTAATACAAAGGAGAGGATGATGACCAGGTTCTGTGATTATGAGGCAAAAGAGTTTATAGAACAGACTTATTGACATTAAAGATATATTTAGAGAGATATTTATACAGAGATAGGAAAGATTAGATTAAAAGCATTTTATCATATACAAAAGTGTTCAAGGTTTTAAGTAATGACAATCTGCCCGAAATAGTATTAAAGCCAATTTACCTCAATACTCAGATTTCCTAAATTGATAAAAAAGGTTGACAGTGACTGCAGATAAGGTCAATCAAATAATACAGTGATTCTGTTAGTTGTTTGATACGTGTGTGATTTCAATATTTCAGCTTTTTAAAATATGTGGTAGGAACATCAGCACAGTTTATTGACACACAATGCAAAATATTACATTTCCCACTGCTGTAGTGGGAAAAAATCAACCCCCAAATCCCAGTCCCCCACACTATAAAAAAAAAACAACCCACCCCAACTTGTACGCACAATAATTTGTTACTTTGATATTTGCAAAGTGACTAAATTCTCCTTAATTACAAGAGTGAAAACTTCCTTTTAGTGCATTTATTCTCATGGACCGTCCCATGTATAGTGTTATTGAGAAAAAAAGTGTTATAGAAATGCAAAATTTTTTTCCAAAAATGAGAGTCAGTATTTTGTTTTAATTAGTTGCTGATCTATTCCATTCCCTACCCACTTGAAATAGGAAATACTTTCTGTTGTGAAAGGCTTGCACAAGTATAGCTGACCTAAATATAATTAATGAGCACTGAAGTGAAGAAGGCATTAAAGATGAAGCTTGTTGATGACAGAAAAAATTTGTTGCAGATTAATAATCTTCTGTTGATCGTGTTATTGATGCTATTCCCAAGATGTGACCATGGTAATTTACAGGAAAATGAATACTTCTTTGTTTCCACTCTTAAATAGCAGTACATCATGACATAACAAAAGAAGTGGTTGACATGCCACATAGGTAATTTAGTTGCAGCTCCATTCCTATGAATCACAGCCAAGTAATTAATCTTTTACCTAGGAGACAGTACTGGAGATATTAATAAAATGTGGGAACAATAATAATTTTTATATAAGGAAAAGCAAGTACATGGTTTAAGGGGGATTGCTACTTTGCACAAATATGAAGAAATTGAATTTTGGTGTCAGTGTAAGAAAGGTCTAATTGATGGATATTGCTACCAGACAACATTAGTACAGAGGAAGGAACCTTGATAACTACATATGAAATTTATAAGTTTTGCAACAGTAAAATTTGTAGGACATTTTCTACTTTGTATGCAGCATGTACTGTTTTCAGTCTAATTGGTTTTTCATGGATTTTAAGACACATTCTACAGATAGGAGTGCATCTGTTTTCCCTAAGACACACATTATTCTGATTAAATATTTGAAATTAAGATGGAGTGATTTCATGTGTTATTTTTGATAATGGTGGTTGGTTCAATGAAAAAAAAAAATTGGCAGTCTCTTATAAATGTTTCAAAAATCTGAAGTGGCATGACTTTGTGATTAAAATTGTTTAATTAGCATTTCCTGAAATACTAGGAATTAACCAAAGAACAGAACTGCTGTAAGAATCATCTGGAAAATTTGCACTATAAAAGTGGTTTTTTTACATTTATGCTCGATTTTTTTTAACTGAATCAGTGTGAGATCAAAGTAACTAATTCTATATCTGTAGGTAATTTTTTCTGTTAATTCTCAATGAGTATTGACTCCTAAAAATGAAGGTAAAAAGTAGCCTTGTATTCTCTACAGCCTTTCTGCATGAGAGTCTTTATTTGAAAAAGAACTGCTGCCTGTATCAGGACTTATTAACAAAGCCAAAGAAGAAAATACTCAAATTCTTCTACTTTCAAAAATAGATTCATAGAATAATTTGGGTTAGAAGGAACTTTTAAAGGTCATCTAGTCCAGCCTTCCTGGAATGAGCAGGGGCATCTTCAAAGAGATCAGGTTGCTCAGAGACCTATCCAATCTGATTTTGAATATTTCCACAGTTGGAGCATCCGCAGCCTCTCTGGGCAACTTGTTCCAGTGTTTCACCATCCTCATCGCAAAAAAAGTTCTTTCTTATATCTAGTCTGATTCTACTTTTTAGATTTTAAAACTAAAGTTTTTTTTTTTTTTGCCACTACCTCTTGTTCTCTCATAAGAGATCCTGCTTAAAAATCTGTCCCCATCTTTCTTATAAGCTAAATATTAAATATTGAAAGGCTGCAATAAAGTCTTATAGCCTTCTGCGGGATGAACACCCCCAGCTCTCTCAGTCTGTCTTCAGATGAGAGGTTCTCCAGCCCTCTGATCATCTTCGTGGCCTTCCTCTGGACTTGCTTCAACGTGTCTATGTCTTTCCTGTGCTGAGGACACCAGAGCTGGATGCAGCACTTCAGGTGGGCTCCTATGAGAGTAGAGGGGGGGCAGAATCCCCTTTCTCAACCTGTTGGCCACATAGAGTAAAGGAAAAAAAGTTATTATGCCTATTAGAAAAATCAGTACAAAAAAGAGATTACTGACCTTTCCAATGAACAGTGCTAGAACCTCCCTACTTGAAAGTAGGAAATTTGACATTTTCCAATTATTATTCTTACTTATTGGGTGCATGTTTTTCTGATCTTATAAAAATGTACAAAATACTGGTCAAACGAAAATGTGATATAAAATGAATTTTCTGGAGGCTTCTTAAATTTTTGCATTAAAAAATCTCCAAACACTGCAATGAGGTGAGCTGGGTTTTCTTCAACTGTTCTCAAAGGCTTTAAGTACATAGAATATAAACATTGAAAACATAGGAAGTAAATTTTATTATTTGCACCCTCCTGTATCTGCAGAATCCAAGAAGCAAAAGCCGGTTTCAATAAAGAGAAAAAAGGAGCCAGCATTGAAATAAAGTATATAGTATCGAGGCTGAATGAGCATCTGGCATAGGTGATCAAGTATGGGAAGATGGGGGAGAATGCTTGGAGAATTAAACTAAGAAGCAACAGAAATATTGAATAAGAAAATAACAACAGACATATGAGTGTTGCAAAAGGAAATATACGGCAATGGACACCAGAATGGAGGTAGGAATGTAGACAGATTTTTGATAAGCCAAAATGTTAGTCCTTTCCCACAAAGTTTTTCAGACAGTTCAGCCACATTAACCAAGGATCATATTAGGTGAAGACTTCTGTTTCTGTGTTCTGCCTGGTGCTTGCTAAATTTTTGCCTGGTAATATGGTCCACTGTGCTGTTGGCAGGTAATCACATTTAAAAATAGATCCTTTTCTATCTCATCAGCGTTATTTTGAATAATTTTCTTAATAAATACTTGGATATTTTTAGTGCAAATTTGCTGTACCACCTCACATCTGAAAAATAAAACTAGTGTAGTGAAATGTTTTAGAAAGAGCACATGAGTTCTAAGAATTCAGACCTTCTGCATTTTCAGAAGTGTTTTCTCCTTGCTTGTTATCTGTCTGACACTCTTTGTGTTTTGGATTGGGACATCTGGAAAAAAAAGCTTGACAAACCTACAGACTTGTTACATTACTAATTTAGTATTTCAACTAGCATCAGAAGTAGCCTGCTGTTGAAATGCCGTGATATATTCTGACTGGTTTAGATGGCCGGCTGGTACTGAACTTTACTAAACTATGAGCTTTTCTGAGACAGAAAAACTGGATAATGATATGAATATCTTGCCAATCCTGATTTTAAACATTTTTATTTAAAAAAATTAAAAATATTACTATGATTTTATAAATGCATATTAGAGCTATTTTTGCTAATACATTTGTTGGTGACTCTTTAAGGGACCCTAAGCCACTCACTCACAAGAGAATATAAGGACAATATGATTTATTTCATCTATCTTTAGCCACTTAAAAATTAAGAATCTTATCTGCTCTTTCTTAGTTACTAGGATGAAATAAGCATTTTTCAAGAGTAAAATATTCCATATAAAGTCAATCATTCACTGTAAGATTGGATGAATCGTTTCTTGGATATGATTTGAACATTTCCCTCTCCATTGCCACAAAAATCAGGGTAGAGTATATTAACATTTGGTAAAATATTCATTAGGAAAAAAGGCACATTAAATACTAGCTGTGCTTAGTGTTTCCAGAGGAATTTACATTTTGAAAAAGACTATTTTGCTGATTATACTAAAACAAAATCAAATGTCTTACAATAGTAGTAAAAGTATTAATGTCAATTACATTGTACATGCTACACAGAGAACACTTGAAATATGTTAATGATGAAGAGACAGAGGTCACTTCTCTAACTGCTAATTCAGGATTATTCATTTTGGCAGAAAGTGGATGACATAATTCAACAGAAATTTCAAACATTGCATTTGGTAGAGCTAAGTGCTTCTGTTATAGAATTTTGTTTTATAGTCGTAATATTTTTTCCAGAGGGAGAGAGAATCAAGTCACATTCCTTTAGTCTTAACTATATATACATGAAAAACAAAAGCACTGCAGATGTTTGATTCCTAAAAGAAATATAGTTTGTTTGGTTTCATGCTCTTTTTTTAATTATTATTTTTGATTGTTATTAATGTTACAGTTATTCAAGCCATTCTATTCATAACATATATGAGTTCTCTTATTAAAGGAGGTAAAAGAATTTCAACCCTACTTAGAACTCTCCTTTTTCTCACCATACACATTAGCTTTAAAATTTAGTTTTTAAGTTTCTTTTGCAAATAAAAGGTATTATTACTGCTTACAAGCTTCTTGCTGATCATTATCAAGACCTCTGGGGGACATGGGGGTACCCCAGGGGATAATCAAGACATTAAATATTTGCCTACCTAGAGGTCTGACAATAATGAAAAAGAAATTAATAAAATTCCTGATAATTTTATTTTTTGATATTTATGTTCTACTATTTTACTCTGAATAGGAAAAGCCAATCCTCTTTTGAAAACATTCACAGTATAAAAATTCCAACTTTAGGTTTCATTAAGGCATTCAGTAAGAAGTATCTTCTTGTTTGCTTCCTATTTAATTCCTGTCTTCTCATAAATTCAGAGAATTATTAAGGTTAGAAAAAGCCTCCAAGGTCCTCAGTCCAACCTTTGACTGAAAACCACCTTGTTAGCTAAACCATAGCACTAAATGCCACATCCAGTTGTTTCTTGAACACTTCCAGGGATGGTGACTCCACCACTTCGTTGGGAAGTTTGTTCCAGTGCTTTATAAGACTTTCAGTGAAGAAATTCTTCCCAGTGTCCAACCTAAACCTCCCCTGGTGCAGTATCTTGTCTAATTTTGAGTGAACAGCTGGAAGTCAATGCATATGATGATAAGCAGGTGATACATGTGTCAGGGTAGGTGGGAGGGGAAGGAAAGACAAGACATTGGAATATGCAAAGCACTCTGAGCAACTGGGCACTGACAGCAGAACTTTCAAAATTTTCACTAAAAAAAAAGTTAAAAAAGGTGTGAGCTTTGCAGTACAGATGTTAAATGCATATTTTAATTAATCTTTATACTATTATAGTTCTTTTTTAAAAAATCACAAATTCTTTTTTTGTCCTCTTTGTTACCTATAATTTCCTAACACAATTTCTATCCTAAGTTATCTAAGACCTTTTAATTCTTTCTCTGAACCAGAATTTCTTCAGACAGTGAAATAGTAATTCAAAGCAGAAAACCCCAGAAAAAACATTAATTTCTTAGAGCATGTCTGTGCACTTTCAGGCTTTATGCCACTAGACTGCAGCAAGGAACCCACATGTGCTGGAAGTCCTAGTAAAAATGAGCTGTGAAGGTGTTCAGGGATCTGGCTCCACAGTCTGATGATGTGATAGCCTGTTGACCACAGCTGGATTGAATTGAGCATCCAGGTGGAATACAGCCAGATTGGTGGTGGGGAGATCTGGCTCTCAGACAGACCTACCAAAGGGAAATCTCAAGTCCAAGTTACCGCAAATCTGCGGTTCTCATATTTTGCTAAGTTGTTGGCAGAACCAGCTTGGTTTTATGATTCAGCACTTCTGTCCCTCAATCCTTAGTGACAATCTTCCATTTGCCTTAAACTGTCAAGGCTTTTTTTCTTTGTTTATGTTTTGCTGCTGATTATCCAGTCAGATGGGCTCATTTTTAGGTATTTGTGGTAACTACTCAGTCAAACATGAAAATATCATCTTCACTTACATTTTATAGAATAACATGAAAAAAAGAAGAATTAGTCTATATGGGACTTTCCTGTCTTCTTACCCTTTCCCCCTTTCATATCCTGAAAATAAAAGCAACGAGCTAAAACCTCAGCTCTCTCCAAGTTACAGAGCATGCAGTCATAGCAATTTTAATGTAAATGGCTTCAAAGTATGTCTTTGCATATTCCAATTCATATCTATCCCACTGGTACACATGGAGGTCAGTTCTAATTTATGTCAAGCTGCTATGGTCACAGAGAGTTGAAAAAAAAACTGAGCACTTATCATTAACAGAAATGATTTTTCTTTATTTTTATGGAAAAAAGTAGAAGGAAATGAAATGGTGTGAGAGTCTTTGTGGGAGGTCTATGCATAGGGTATTTTTCCTTGATCTAGGAAGATCTTCCCTAGCAACCCAATGTCCATCTAAATATAAAATATGTTTCTCGATCCTCAAAATAAATTTCTACCAAAAGTGACACTAAAGCCATCTCTCAAACTTGGCAGAAAATATACTTCTTCGACTATTTCTTTCTATAATGCTAGTCACAGAAGATGTCATATCCTGTGCCCTGCACATTTAATTGGGCTGTTAATTGTGTTAAGACAGAGAAAACATAATAAGAGTAGCTCACAGAGAGATCAGTTGATATACAACTTTATGAAAGATAGTGGATTTTTTTTTAATTGTTTGCTTTTACAGAGCTTGATAATGGTTTGAATTACTTGAGTATCAGTTGACAAGTGAGTGTATTAGTTGTGTAGGGTGGATAATGTCCACTCTGTCTTAAGTGTGTAGATTTTCTTCGTTCTGCACCACATTTATCATGCAAAACTGTCTTATCCTCATCTTTATTATCAGCCTGTGTATGGTAGTTGCATGTCTGTTTGTCATTGTTCAGTATAATTCCCCATTGATTAAAATCACTTTGGAAAATTAAAGCCTTTCCTCAAGCTTGGACAAAAATATCTTCAGTTCCTGAAAAGTCTTTTTGCTATGGCAGGAGGTTTTAAGAAGTAATTCATATTTATGTTCCTTTCAGAAAAATATTCTTGAGAAATGACATGTACTATGGTACTGGAAACTTTATCTTCCCATCAGAGCTGATGTGGTAAAGTCAACTGAACAAGATAATAACATATATCTTGTAAAGGTGGAAGGTGAGTCAGTGCACAGGGGAAGAAAGATGAAAGAAGCTTTCAATCTCAAATTATTTTGGAACAAGTAGTGTTGTGTTAGCCAGTCTTAGCTGGCTAATATTATGAGTGCCAGGCCTAAGAATATTGGATATGTAAGTAAAGTTAAATAAGTTTGGAACAGAAACATAGAAAAATCCCTCCAAAGACACTGAAACTAGGGTGCTTTGGTACTAGAAGGAATATTTTCTTTTTAAGAATGGTGCTTGATTATTGTTAAAATATATTATCAATGGAATAACTTGAAAATAATGGGGAAAAAAGAATTAGTTAAGTGTGATTTTTATTTTAATAGTAAAAGGGAAAATCATTAAATACATTGGAGAGATTTTAAAATATCTTAAATAATTAAAACTCTCACTATAGGCATTCTATGTGTTGTATACTTTTGCAAGTAAAGGTTTGTCTTGGAAAGCTTATATGTAAGTTTGGTAAGCTTTCTGAAAAGTGATTTCCTTAATGTTTCCTGACTAATGTAGGTAAAATGTAGGAAAAATTGCTGTGGTTAAAGTGGAACAGTATAGGAAATTAGATGCTCTTATTGCACTCTGATGTGCATTTTCCTGATCAAGAATATACTTCTCCAGTGACCTCATTACTCAAGGCTGTGAGTAGGCTGGTTTCTGAGAATTTACCCCAGAAGTCTAGAGTTGATTTTTAATTTCTTCTCCCTCTGTACTATTCGTCAGTAAACAGAATTATTTTCAGAAGCTGAGGATATACCCTACTCTTTAATGTTGGGGTGTTTTAATTCATTTTGATTCGTCCTCGGTTCGTTAAGTGTCAATCATCTTCTTCCTCCCTTGTACTTACCTCAGGAATGCTGTGTCATGCTGAGTTGCTTGCCTCTCGGTTGTCTATCACCTAGCTCTCCCATCCCCTGTTCTAGTAAGTTCTCTACTGCCAGTTATGTCATTGGTCTCAAGCCGGTTCTCCCTGCCCTCCTCCTTTCCCATTGGTCACCCACCTTGTCATTCTGTTCCAGAGAGCCAACCCATTTTCTCCCTATTCGCTGTACCCTATCCCCTCCCATTGTACCTCCCCTGTTTAAAAGCCGCTGTTACAGCCAGTTCTCTGGCTCTCTCTCGTTGGCTTCCCCTGGGTTTTCTCCTGCTCCATGTGGATTGTATCCTCGGTTCTTGGATTAAACCTGGAATTTGCCCCGACTGTCCTCCCTTTTGTCCGCCGCTTCGTCTAGCTACCTTTGTGCGCCTGGGACTCCTCGGGCAACGGACCCAAGTGGCGTCGCTGCTTCCTCGTCTGGAGTAACAGACGCAGTGACGCTCTCTGCTGCTGTGACCATCAGCCGGGTGCCTCTGCCAGGGGGGCAGAGGGAAAGGGACAGCGGCACTTTAAGATAAACCTGCTCTTATTTTTTCCTAATGTGACTTTGAACTCATTCAAGAGAACAATTCATTTAGAAAGCACCTTCAAGTTTTAAATAATCCAAATATAGCCCCATATAGGATCTTATAATCTATATGGATAATAAAAAACACCGTCAATTCTCAAGGATAAGTTTACCTTCGGGAAAACTAATGAGCAAAATGGAATATCAACTGCTACTATTAGATGTCTGTAATATGTTTTTGTTGTGGTTAAAGAAAAAAGCTATATGATACTTATATACCGAGTAAGCATGTAATACATGGCACCACAATTCATTTCTTCTTCAACTGTCATTTAAAAGAAAAAAATTCATAAGTGTGTGTGATTTGTTTCTCTCTCCTCAGAAATGATTTCTTCTCCTATGATATAGTTTTTATTTTTCTAAATGGTTTTGGTGGTTAGGGTTACATTTCTTTTTCCCTGTTTCCTAATGCATGATATAGGAGAAAGCATTAATTTTCTTGGGGGAGAGGTTCATTCTTTGTGAACCATTTTTAAAAAATGTTGTTCTGCAATCTGAAGCTGCATAGCTCTGCTTGTTGCTTTTAAAGAAAAATGAAATCTAACAGTCATTTTCAAAGCAGCTCATACAAACTATCCTGAGAAACCCAGCCCAGAGCTGACTCCCAGCAAAACAGCAGCCAGGATAGAGCTGGATAAAAAAGTATGGCAGCAACAAGATGTTCCAAATTATGATTTTTCATAGAAGGGCCAATCAGGACTGTAAGAAAAAGTAAGAATTCATTTATGAAACAGAAGATACAGTACAAATGTACGATTTTGTACACTTTCTATCTATCTTATGTGCAGACATATTTTGGAAAGGAAAGTGAGGCACAACCTTTGGATTCCATAAGCCACTAAAATAAGCTGTGTGGGCTTGACCTGTATAGAGAGAATTATATTCGTATCGTTTTGTTGAAAACTAATGCTTTACCTTCTCTGAGTGGAAAATAGAAAGCATACTGCAAAGTTGAGGAAGCATTATTTTTTCTTCTTTTATAAGTTGTTCCTGTCTTTTTCTGAGGTGTTTTAAAATAAGTAGAGTATTAGTCCTCTGTGAAAATCTACAGGCAGTAAAGGTTTAAAGGGTTTTTTGGGATACATTATTTTATTCTTATTCAAATGCTAGGAAATAAATATAAAACTGACATTTTCTCACTGTCTTGTTTTTGATGTCTAACATGAAGGGAAACAGAAGATGGCATGGCCTGGTAAAAGAAGTTAAAAGAAGGACAGTGGTTGTTCAGGAATCTGATGATTTGGAATTATAACTACACATAATGCTGTGATAAATGAGCACCATGAAGAACATTTTATTTTCTTGTTTGAAAGAAAAATTTTGGAAGCAGGTTTTGTATCCTCTCTGTGATGCCTCTGTCTATCTAAACCTATGCATTTATATTTAGTTCTTTGCATCTATACAGGGTTGAGACTTATTTCACATTCAAGACTTTCAAATAGTCCATTTTCTTCTCTACATTATTTGACCATTTGACCATATTTAAACTGGTTCATCTAAAGATACAACGTTCTGGAAAATTTTAGGAAAATCCACAAAAGTAAAATTTCTATTATTTCTTCCATATATACATAATTTGGATTAACAATTTCAACTTCTAAGTACTTAGAATTAACGCAAAAACTAAAACAGACTCCTTTTTCCATATTTCAAAATCACTGTATCATATAATTCAGCCCACAATTCAGAAGAAAGTATCCCAATTATCTGAGCTTTTATCATTAATCTAAATAGTGAAAATATCTAAGAATAGAATGGCTTCCTGCTGTGACAGCAAAAGATAAAAAGCAATCATTCTATTCCTTAAGAAAACATGAAAGTTTCTGTTATTCAAATACTGTGAAAAAATCAAAGCTCAAGTTAATTAGTAAAGAAATCTGTATGGCACTAGAGAAATCCATCCAAGTTTCAATGTTCAGAGGACTCAGTGAGAAGTAAAAGACATGTTTTTCCTTGGTCTATCTGATGCTGAAGAAAATCTTGAATTTCTCTCTGCCACATCTCCTCTAAGTCTCCCAACTACCAATAAAAAAATAATGTCTCTGTAGGCACAGAGGTTTGTGTCTCAGTTTGACTAAAGAGCTTGGATATGAGTGGGAATATTTGGTGTCAGAATTTGACATTTTTAAGAAAATGGTCTGTTAAAAGCTCCTGAGAACTCTGGTTTCTGGCACAGCACTTTGTTTTGTTTTATTTTTAAACGTTATACTGAAGTAGTGGACCTATTTAATAATGGCAATCATACAATTCAGTGTTGAATTAGAAATATGTTCCCATTTCAATGTGACTGTTCTTTTCCATGTTTTAATTCCTCTCTGCAAGGGAGGGTATTGTTGGTCATTTCGATGACATGGGTTTTGTCCTCTCTTGGATCAGTGACTTAGCCATAGGATTTCATTTTAAAGAGAACTCACAGGTCTACTACTGCCAACAATAAGATGACCTGGTAATATTCAGAGTTCAAAGTTTAATTGCAATAGATCAATCATTACAAAGTTCAAAGAGCATTATTAAGCAAGCTGCATATTTTAGGTCTTGAGGCAATATAGAATTAATTGTCAGGAAAACAGTGGAAAAGGAAAGCACTTTAATCTTCTTGTCCTCAGTGTGACATATGTCAAGTTTCCAAATATGCAACATGATATCATAGCTGCAGCAAGAGTGTCCAATTTAGCCACGGAGAAAGTGCAAAGTGACCCAGTGGAGCTTTTTTTAATTATTAGTATTTTGAAGTTACTAAACAAAATAATATTTAAAGGTGCAGTACCCAAGTTTTCTTATAATTTTTTCTGCAAACTCTGAAGGTGTTTACTGACAGTAATTCTTTTATTTTTCCTCAAGGTCAAGTAATTGAGTATTTTAGAATATAAGTTCTCTTTGAAGGCTCATAATAATAATTCATATCAAGGTAGTAAGGTTGAATAAATCTCAGTATTAGAAAAGAAACAATGGTATTTCTTACAATGAATCACATCTCACACACCTGGAAATATTCTAATGCATATTTAAGCAAGCATTTAAGCTGATCATGCTATATATACACATGAAACAAAGCTAGTTAGCAAAACAGATGAAAGCTTAAAGTCTGCAGTTTTGTAATACAGTGACTCCTCTTGAAAGTGGAAAAATCTGAGAAATAAATGTGATGACATTTTAATCAAACTTTCCCTTGTTTACTTTTACTTTGTTTTCTTCATCTGGGATTATCCATTTTGTGTTAAACAAGCAGCATGGTTTTCTCAGGTAAAATCATGTTAATGATAGCCACACAAAATGAAAATGAGATGGAAATTTCAGATTCTTGGGTAAAAATAAAATAAAATAAAATAAAATAAAATAAAATAAAAGTTATACATAGTTGTTCCCATGTCTTATGCCATCTCATACAGAAATAGGAATAATTTTCCAGTCTACTAACAAAGTTTCAGCAGCTCTAATATGTTGACTTTCAAAGAATGATGGAGACAGTCCAAAAGAAAGGAATATGAATGATCAGTGATACAGAACACTTCACCTAAAGTATACCTGAAAAAACAAAGGTTTTATTATTTTAAGTGAAATATAACTAAATCTATGACTTAATCATACTTGGAATTCAGTTAAGAACCTGCATTAATATTCTAACATATTTTGCAGAAATATATTGCTCACCCTAGCATGTATGAAACCTGGTACAGGTGGAAGCTGGGGCATGCAAAATGTAAATCAAAACTTTACTCTGAATACACCGGCTATACTAATCCATGTTCACGTGCATAAAATTCAGTGGTCTTAATTGAAAACCTATGTAATCACGGTATTAACACTTTCAGCCATGGAATAGAATATCTCTAAAATCTCCCAATAAAGCCAGATCAGATTGGTGTAAAACATCTCTGGATTAGGTTTAATCTAGTGTATTTGCCTTCACATTAAAATGAGTTTTCATCATGCACTACACATGAGAAAAAAGGTTCAAGGAAAAAATGTGTCAATTTGTTGATGACTTCCTTTCAGATGAAATGGGGTATCTGGCTTCATATGTACTTTTAGTCCCCTGAGAGCAGTTTCAATGAAATGGTTCAAGGCAATTTGTTTGACTTCATCTGGAGGCTAACTAGGAGCACGCAGAGGAGAATATGTCTTCTCTGACTCTTAGGAGGTTATAGCAAAACATTAGCTTCTTAAAGAACTCTTAAGAGAAAAGTAGTTAGGTCCACCGGGTTATGAAGAGCGGACTCAAAGGTTAGAAACTTATATACAGTGTGGAAAAAAATAAGAAACATTCCTATGTGCTACAGTAAAAATGGACAAACCATGAAAACCAATGGGAGAATGACAATGGTATTTTGGTTGCAGTGATTGACTTCAGGATTGAGTTTATCAGGGCTGTTATATGGTTTGAAATCACACGCAACCACAGAATCACAGAATAATTCAAGCTGGAAGGGACCTTCAAGACCATCTAGTTCAACCCCCCTGCCATGGGCAAGGATACCTCTTACTAGACCAAGTTGCTCAAAGCATCATCCAACCTTTCCTTGAACACTTCTAAGGATGGGGCATCAACAGCTTCTCTGGGCAACCTGTTCCTGTGCCTCACCATGCTCGAAGTGAATAATTTTTTCCTATTATCTTTCTAAACTTGCCCTTCTTCAGTCTAAAGCCATTCCTCATTGTCCTATCATTATGTGCCCTTCCACTTTTCTCATAGGCCAATTAAATCCCCTGCATATATATAAGCTTCCTGCAATAAATAGGACGACAAATAATTGGCATTTGTTTCAGCAAGTGGAAAACATAACTCCCATTTTTTCAATTGGAAGATCTTTGTGAAGATTCCTACTCCTGCTGTATGTAAGAAAACTCTAAATATGAGAATTAGGAAATCTTTCAAAGTCTCTTTCTCTACAAAATCTCTGGGGTGCACTGCATGTTACACAGTGATATTTAACTTGATGCTGAGAAGATCTCACAGGTCACATGTAGTGTTATAAATGCTGGAGGAAATTCCAGTGGCTTGCAAGGAAGACAATGACATACCCATTGTCAAGGCTGTCCTTGCTCAGCGGTGCATTGGAGGTACAACATATATTCTATAGAAATGAAGCCAGTTTGCATCAAATCTAAGCTAGTTTATTGTTATGAATGTTCTCAAGAACAGCTTGCTATGTCAGTGTAGATGTACTTATCTACAAGTTCCCTTGTGTCAACCCTTAAGAAGCAGCCACTTATTAGAGAAACTTTAAACAGTAATGGATCATGAATGAGCCACTGGAGACATAAAAGGCTGTAAAAGACCTTTGCACAAGGTCTGTATTCTCATTTAAACAGTAAATATACATTTTTTTACAGCACATTGCCCTTAAATTAGTAAAAATCTTGTATCAGCATAATTGTCTAAACAGAAGTCAATAGTCAATATTTCTCTGGAAATATGTCTTCAGTTATTTATACAATACATTCCATCCATATAGTGTGAAACTACAGTTTGATTTGACTTCTCACAACACCATAAATCAAAACAAGCAAACACACAAACATACACCCTTAGAGTGAAATAGACTTTCTTTACTCATAGTCTATAAGACCAAATGAATTTAAGACTAGAATAATTTTAATTAACTTTTAATATTATTTTAAAAGCCCAAACATACATTGGGAAAAATATTCTTTTGACAGTATTTTTTTTAAATCTGAACTCTTCACTCATTTCTGAGAAGTAACATACTTAAGTAAGAAATCTTTTCCAGTTGAGTACCCTCCTTAAACTTCTTTAGGCAGAACATGTTTGCAATAAAATTAGAAGCCTTCTTCTCCTAAAATTTAGATTTACAATGGTAAAGTTAATGTAAAGCTAACTCTAAACTAATGATGTGTCTGTAGAAGGTTCTTTAAATGTCTTTATACACTGTATCTGTTGTTTGAAAGTGGTTATTTAAATTATGGCTCATTTCTGCAGTTTAGAAGCTTGTAAAAAAGCCCAAGAAGACCCAAACTCAAACCTGTTTTTGTTTTTGACTCTGATCTAATCATTAATTAGGGTAGTTTGAAGTTTCAGTAGGGCACACAGAGACCATTTTAGAGGGTGTTTTAAATGCTGTAATTAAATTGTAAGAGCAGTATTCTCAAAAATAAAATCTTAATGGAAAAAAATCTTACTATAAGTATTTGGCCAAATGCCTTCTTGTTTTACCTCCCATTTTCACAGCTCTGACATGTAGCAGTGCATATTTTAACATAAAATAGCAAGTCTGAAACTCTGACATGCTGTATATTTATTCTTGTGTGAAGTAAAACTTTTTTTTAATAGTACAGATGATTATATCTATTTTTTTCAAATGAAGTGTTTCTTTTAAAGTGTAAGGTTTATTTTCACACTTCTGATTACCAGAGATGCAGGAAAAAGAGTGCTGTACATCAGACATTTAAATCCAGACATTATGCAATCATGATAACAAGGATTAATAAAGATTAATTTAGCTTCCACTTAAAAGCCCTGGTGTTTCAGAAGTACAACTGTCTAGCTTGTACGAGGGGAATAATTATAATTTCCTTTTCAAATGTGGCTCTTTGTTGAACAGTCGACAGTTGTCCATGATTTGAAGAATATTTGTGTCAAACTATTCTTTAGCAAGTTTAAGATGTGGCTATTCAAAACAAATGACTGTTAAAAAAACCCAAAAAAAACCCAACAACAAATCGTCTGAATGGCTCATTGCAATTTATTAGTTGCATGGAACAGGTTTTCTTTAACTGAAGTGCAAAAATCTTCATTTTCTTCATTGATCAAAACTGTAAATGACAAAGACATAATTTCCAAGGACCTTAATTTTAAGAGTTCAGTCCTTTTGAAGATGATAGCTATTGTTGAATATAAC
Organism: Ploceus nigricollis; assembly: GCA_013399945.1. NCBI lineage: Eukaryota > Metazoa > Chordata > Aves > Passeriformes > Ploceidae > Ploceus > Ploceus nigricollis. Next base: position 261,829 of record VXBC01001956.1, on the reverse strand, counting down.
AAATGTGTCCTATTAAACTACTCTAAAAATAGAATTTCTGTAAAACTGGATACTCTGTGAGAAAGTAACAGGTGGCCATAAAAATAACATTGCGAGACCTGTGTATGCTTGCAAATTGGAACAAAATCTTTCAACTTAAATTCTTCTTCATTTTGGCAACATCATTTCTTTGGACTAAATGCTATTACCTATATTATCTATTTTTACCTATTTTCCATTTAAAAACTATGGCTGCAGTATATATCTTCTCCTCACAAGGGCAATACTAATATTTATTTTTATTTAAAGCAATTTTGCAGAGATGGTCACATTTCTTTGACGAACAAGAATGAAGAAGTGATCACACCAGTCTCTGGGATTTGAGGTCAGCAGTGTTAAAAAAAAAAAAAAAGAAGAAAGAAAATGTCAGGAACAACAAATAACAAATGAATGTCTCAACAAACAAATTTAAAATAAAACACCAAGCAAACAAAAAAAGTTATACAAAAGAAAATGTATCAATGGTAGCAAGAGAGAGCGAGAAGGAGCATGAACTACAGAAGATATGAAAGCAGATATAATCCTGTTGTAGGTATAATGTAACAGAACAGAAGACAAGGCCAGAAATTCACATTCACATCAAGAAGAGTCAAATCTGCATTAGTAAGACCTGCTTTTAAGTAAAAATTTGAAAACTGACCCTAGAGTTGATTCAGGAAATTGAAGCTTCTGCTACCTGCCAGGAACACATTGATGAATCTTGCTAAGCTACACCTGAGGCTGAAATGGACATAACAGCAGGGAAAATGCTACAGAGCTGAATTGTCAGTGGAATAACCAGGACTATGAGGAAAAGTATGACTACACCCAGCTGCAAAAATGGAAACTCAGCAGACTTCCTAGGGGCATAGAAGAGATTTTAATGATTAGAAGCCAGACCATATTAAAGCTACGAGAGCAGTTTAGGGATACTTTGTTATTGGGATGCATGAGTTAAAAAAAGGAATTCTTTTTTTGAGAGTGGACTCAATCAATGTTTCAGGGAAATAACTTCCTTGACTGAAGATTGAAATGAAGACCCTGACACCAAGGCATGGCAGAAATCAGGGGAGAAAGGTACTGAAGGATTTTGAGAATTCTTGTGCTGCTTTTGGCTGGGGTAGATCTAATATTATTTGCTGGTATAGGGTTGTGTTTTGGATTTGTACTGAACACAGGGGGGATAATAGAGAGATGTTTCTGTTATTGCTGAGCAGGGCTCACACAGAGCCAAGGTCTTTGCTGCTTTTCATACTGCCACACTGGTGAGGGGACTGGGGGTGCATGGGAGGTTGGGAGGAGTCACAGCCAGGACAGGTGACCCCAACAGACCAAAGGGATATTCCAGATGATGTGGAATCATGCTCAGTATATAAAGTGGGGGGAAGAAGGAGGAAGGGGAGTCATGTTGGGAGTGATGGTGTTTGTCTTCCTAAGTCACCATTACATGTGAGGGGGCCCAGCTCTACTGGAGATGGCTGAACTCCTGCCTCCCCATGGAAGCAGTGAATTAAATTGTCGGCTTTGCTTGTGTGTGTGGCTGTTGCTTTCCCTATGAAATTGCCTTTATCTCAACCCATGAGTTCTCCATCTTTTACCCTTCTGATTCTCTACCCAATTCTACTGGTGGGGCAGTGATTGAGTGTGGGGCTTGGCTGCTGGGTCAAACCATGACAGTAGTCCATAAGGCTTGGGTTGTGGTAACAATCTGGATTATTACAATTAACAAAATGTGTTGAAATTTAACAGCTCACAGGGAAAGGACAACTAATAAGAATTTTTGTTATAAGCTTAGGAAGAAGAAATTGTATACTGTAGTTATTACAGGATGACTATGACATAAAGATGAAAATTAATGTGATTCTGAAATAAACTATCTGAGTGGGATCTTGTAACAATAAGAATTATTACTGATATTAAGACCCTCTGTTCTGGATGAAACTAGTCCTAAACTGGTTAGCACATAACGCAACAAGCAGTGTCATCTCCCTCCTTTCACAAAACCCAGTGAATTAAATGGATGACATTCATCTGATCCTGTAGTCAGAAGCTCTTATGCTTGGCTGGTGCTGGGTAGCAAAGGGTGAGAGAGACTCTAAATTAGTGCTGATTCTGTCTTTACTGTATTTTGTCTTATGGAGAGGTGTTCTGAACAGAAGTTGTACGTGGAGGAGTCACATACCAGCTGAAGCCAGTTACCTAGAATTTGAGATGTGGCTAGATTCCAGTGAGGAATAGAGACCCTAGACTTAATTCTATATGTAGGTAATATTAAAGGGAATTCACAGATATGATTAAGTTAATCAGCAGTCTTGTGACATCCTACAGAAAAACATCTGGAACTCATTTGTTCTGTATTTTTTTTGTAGTTGCTCTGCAGTTTTCTCTAAGCACTGTATTGTTCACTTGCTAAGCCTAAGATATTACTATTCCAGCTCTAGAGATAAATGCATTGTTTTCATAGTAAGAGACAAGTACTGTGAACATGTGATGTTGAAGACAGAAAAATGATGAAAAAATTGTCTTGAGTCTAATCTAGAACAAATACTTTTGTATTATTTCTGTTTCTGTTCTGTAAACAGGCTTTGTCTACCTGTGTTGTCTGAAAACTGGTTCATTTAACTGAGTTCAAAGAATGTGAATATTTCATTTTTCTTTTTAAAGTAAAGTGAAACTACATAAACTTGTATATGTGTGTGTGTGTGTGTCTGTGTGTGTAATATTTTATATAAGGGAAGCATGTTCTTTTCCTGACTATCAAATGTTGCTCCAAATGGCATAGGTCTCTTGTAGTTCTTGTGTCCTATCTGACAGCCTCATGAGCACTCCAGAGGGACATGTTAGAATGCCACTAGATGTATATGGCTAGTCACATCAAGTTCACTGTCACTGTCTTCAGTTAACTGAGCTTCTTTTTTTCCTTTGATGACATCTCTGGCCTGACTTTTATTTACCAGAAAGCAGCTTTTCAAAACTGGATGGATTTTTGTTCTTGTTGCTTTTTGTCATTTTTTATTATTTCCCTGGGTCAACATATCTTTAACTCCTGAGTAATAAGTATTTGTTGCATTTAGCTTTGTATTTTGGGGCTGTGTAGAACTCTCTCTCTGTGAGCTAATGACAACTAATTCCAGTGTGAATGTTTATCCATTTCTGTATGCCTGTGATAGTCTGGAAGCACAGACTCTGCCTGACAATGGCTTATATAATTTCAAACTCTCTGTGGCATAAGCAACTAAAAGCAACATAAGTTTTTGTCTTTTTGTGAGCCAGTAGCAGCTAGATAAAAGTCACGGAGTGCTTTAATGCCAGTGTTTTCACCACCAATACTTGCTCCCCTAGTTTGAAGTTTAATGTGAGGTTATAAATAGACCACTTTTAAAATCCTTTTTATAATGGAAGATGGATGCTTAACTGCTCTTGCTTTTCATTAAAATTGTTAGTTTTGTACATGTCACCAGGAATCTGTGTATTATGATTACATATTCACAACATTTACTGCAACCAATGAAAAAAGCCCTACTGAATTCCTGGTGACCAAGATGGTATGGTCTTTCACTATATCTTTTGTCTCATAAATTTAGAGACATCTGCCTACAAAAGACAGACTTATTCATCAGTGCTACCTGTCTACAATTCAGAATAGATCCTACAAAATATTTTAGATGTATGACTTGAAACTACATATTTTTTAAAAGACAAACAAACACTGTTCTTCTCACTTTTAATAAATGTTTCAAGTAATGGGAATTCCATATTTTGGCAGGTCATAACATTGTCTACACGGAAATCACCATTATCATGCATCTATGACTTGTTCCTGGACTTGATGTAAGAGAGTAGAGAGCTGTGGCTACACCGACGCCTCGGGAAGTTCAGCACAGGCAGAACAGCCAGTCAGAAGGACCTTAACTCCTGTGTATAACAAATATTTAGTTTGATTTATCTTACTTTCATCCAGTCTATCCTGAAATCCCAGTTACTTTAGGAAGTAACTATGAATAGGTTTCTAGGACCAGGAAGGAGGAAGTATTTTCATTTCTGCTCATCTGTTGGAAAGAAAAATTACTCTAGATGAAGAGCTCTACATTACACATTTTAAGGCACACAAATTTTAACTTGACATTCATTGTAACTAAGAGTTAGTTATGATGATCATAATTAACTTTGCAATTACACAGAATGGAAAAAGCTCAGATAAGTGGGCTGTTTAATAGTCATTGTGTTAACTACAAAAAAAATCATCATGTCACATATTTAACCATGGAGGTACTTCTGATTATGAAGGTACCTCAGTAATCACTATTTAGGAAGTGACTACTGGATCACATAATATTTTCAGAATAATCACCTTTGAAGCATTATATTTCTCTTATTATTATTTTTATAGCACTTTAAAGGTGGTCAGAGGTTTGCAATAACTATGAAAATAAGCTCACTGTGAGAAAATCTGGCAATTAAGTAGATAAAATGAAGATAAAGGGAGGAGAATTACATATGACTGAAAACAACTGAGCATATATATGCAATTAAAGATAATATCTGCATAGACACCTAGAGTAATCCTATCACAATTACTTCCAGTATCTGACTCTCTGTATACTGGGTGTCATTTCCTAAAATCTGTTCTTCTTTCAAGCTCCCAAGGTTTTTAAGAATTCAGTTTTCTAGGTCTTCAAAAAAAATTAGGGAAAAAACCAAGGTTCCATTTTTATTGACGAGGAAGAGCAGAAAAATTTCATCCTTTTATTATCAACTAGTAAAAGAATTGGATGTCTTATAAATGTTAGCTTTGCCATTCAAAGACATACCTTACATATAGCTAGAACAAACCTTTAGATATTTTAGAAGGAAAAATAATAGGAAAAAAATAATCAACCTTTATACGTATTTCCTACTGAGTGAGAAAAATGTGGTTTTATCTTTAGAATATTAAGAACAAAAGCTTTTCAGTGCAAATGTTTTGGTTATCAAAGGGTATAGTAATTTTTTTTTTCTTCAGTAAGCTTATACTTTCAAGTATAAAAGGCTGTGAATCAAAACAGCAGATTTCATACCCTAAACTCTGAGGTATACAAAATCTGACTTTTGAAGCTTGAATACACCTCTATAACTAATGTAACAAAGTTATACACAGAGTTTCTTAGGTTTTGGAATGTATTTTACTTTCCTTTTTTCCTTTCCGTCTGATTTTCTGTAGGTCATTCTGTCTCTTTTGATCTGTGATGTATTTGCTCAGGTGTTTCCCATTTTTATGGCAGTGTCAATTAACTCCCTTAAATTTGCCCCTGTTGCTCTCAAAATGTCTTGATGTTCTCTTTGAAGCTTTCCTCTCCATTAGCCACCATTTTCAGCATCAGAGACTGACCTCTGTGTGAGGAAAGTTTGCTGCCAATAAGCCCTGCCCTGCTAGTAGATGTGTGTTTAGATGAAAGAAATGAACAATGATTTAGAATTATGAAATGAACATAGAAAGCAGCAGTAGTGCAGTCTAAATACTCTAGACAAGAGTCAGAAATTACTCAGATCCTCACTTGCCCTTCCAGTTTTCAGGAGTGTTTGTCTGTGGCGTTCATATTCCAGTGTAGTAATTAAATTTACCGTTATGAACATTTAACATTACTTCCCTTGTACATTTTTGAATGAAGAAAGAGGGGTGGGGAAGTAAAAAAAGAATGAACACTTTAGTTTTAAAGACTTTTAAAAATCCCCACCTCAATCTTGTAAAAGAAAATAGTAGGGAGAAAAATGTAAAAACAAATCATCTTTAACAAAAGTTTTCTGTAAACAAGTTAAGAGATATATGACTCATTTAGGATTGGCTTGATTTTTTTTTTTTAACCAACCCATAGAAGTTTGGAGTTGGAGAATTGGCATAAAATTGAGTGCAGTTGTGTCTAATCTGACTTCTTCCTCCTGAAATGACCAGTGTCTTACTATCTAGTAAATTTTACAGATGTGTCTTCTGCCTCAATTTCTCTAACATGACTTTTTTGTTTCTGAGGTACCCTGATGGTGAACTATTTACAAACACTAGGTTATACCTGATTGATTGTGGAATATTTCTTATATAAAACATGTCATTTAAATGAGATCATCACCACATTTTTTACCAAAATAAATATTCTTTTCCCATCCTACTTTATACTATGAAGCCAAAACAGATACATAGATTGCATTGTCTGCTACTATACTTAAGACATATAAGGTATGAGGTCACATTAAAATCCTCTATGGCACACAGCTGTACAGTAAAACATGGCACATATAAAGTGGCTCACTTCAGATTTTATTACTGAGGGGAACAGAAGTCATGTTGTTAAACCAGGAGTATCAGAACAAAGCTTTTCTGTTTTAGTTTTTATTGCTCTCTAACATACTTGTTGCGTGATCTTAACTGTATCACCCATGGCAAAAATTAAGCAGGTCCAGTAGCTTCTCACTACTAAAAGTTTTGATTCCTAACACCCTCCTCCTCCTTGCTCTTGACTACGAGATATTGCCATATACCATGGACCAGCTTTTAGAGCCTTCCAACAGCTGGTTTAACCTCGTGGCCTTAGAGAACACTCGTTGCCAATTCAGCCTGAGAGATGGTACTACACGCTTGCAGAAAGCACCAGTCAAAGCATATGGGAATGTGCACAACCATAGCACTCACAACAGATAGAAAATGTGTCTCAAGCTGCACCTGTTGGGTCCTTCCAGATTTTTTTCCTTACTAATTATCTTTCCAGAGAACATCCACTGGTTGCTGAAAGTTTGTAGAGGAATGTGACTTCTGAGAAAGAATCAGTGATTAATAAATATCTGAAATTACTTTCTTTACTCTGGAATAATCTTATTTAAAATTCAATACTGAAGTTAAAGTATTGAATCTCGAAAAATTTTTAACACCTTTTATCTCAATGTATGGGAGCATCTTTTATTGAGGAAAATAAGTTTATACTCTTAAAAGCTGTATGCATCTCCTTCTGAATACTTAGTTTATCTTGCAGTGTAATTTAGGTATCACAGAGTCTGTGCTGCATGTTTAGAAGAGTATGGATTAAAAAGCACAGACAAACCCAAAGCCTTTAGACCAGGTATGCATACTTGTCTGAAAACGGGAAAAAAAGGTTTGCACCTGACTTCCTGACATCTATTGCAATTCTATTGTAAATTTAACATTTGACTTTGGAATTTTTCCACTGACCAGGGCAACTGGGATGCAGTGTTAGCTTGATGTTCATCATCCTCCCGTCAGTCTCATCTGAGGATGTGGCTGCCATACTTCACTGTCAAAATGGAGAGACGTAAGGACCCTTCTTCTCCTTCTTGTGCATTAAATAAAATCCAATGTCAAGGTCTGACTTTCTGACTTTACCTAAATTTTGACATGTCATTGGAATGAAGGTTTCTTTTCTGGGATTTCAACAGAGTAAAACAGTCAAAGTAAATTGGTCACCTGGCAAAGGCATTACTTGTTTGACATTTAAGAGGGAGTAGTTTTAGATGTATCTCAAATTTTCAGGTACACATTTGTTCCATCTCCTGGAATATATTGATAATTTACTGAAACAACAATTAATCTTTACAGAAAATCATAGAATTGGGTTGGAAGGGGCCTCTAAAGGTCATCTAGTACACACCACTCCTATCTTCCCCCCGCTGCCCCTTCTCCCTAGGAAACAACTGTTAGAACTGATATAAATAGGATATCAGAATAGCATATTTCATAGGATAAAATGTGCAAGAAAAAGATAGAAAATATCCCCTGTACAAAAAGAAATACACGGGAGAACAGAGTGCCATTATCTTTTAAGTCAAGATATTGAGAAAACTATCTTGACACTCTTTATCAATTTTACCTTAAAATAGGTAACACTATTATGTCATAATTTTTAATTGTATTTTTTCTTTATTTGAACTTCAGTCTTCAAAACTAAATTATATTCATTAAATGGATATATGTCATTCTACCCTAGTGACAGAATTATAAAGAATGTATTTCATTTTGATGAACAGCTCTAACATATATCTCTTTCAGAAAAGGATAAGGTCACCTGTCATAAAGGTGTATTTGCTGTCCAAAAATTGATACGTAAATATTGAAAACTGTGCATTACTTTAAAAGTTAAGATATGCAATAGAGTGTTTGACCTTTACTTTGGTAGAGGTAATACAGATACTATCATCAATGTATTTCTTATTTTCTTAGAATATATGCAACATTTCTATTGGCAAATCAAAGAGATGAACTTTTGGCAAGTTGATCTCTTTTTTTAAATTTGGACTTTATATTTAGTGTACATTCAGAATAAGCATACTCCACTATGGTGCTATTTTGCTGGTTTTTTTCACAAGTCAATTGGAAAAAAAAAAGGTTTGTTTCCTCAAGAGACAGTGCCTAAGACCTCAGGTCAATATTGAAAATTCAGGAAGACTTCAGGTTTTTCTTAAATTGTGTTGAATTTTTTGAAGTTGAACAGAGCAAATCTGAGCCGTACAACACAATGGGTAGGTTGGAAAATGTAAATAACATTTAATTCTTTTTCTTAAAATGAGAAGACAGAGTAAAAGTATTAAAAGACAAATTTAAATTCGGTAAAAGGAGATGGCCGTTTTAGCCTTTATTATTTTCCAACTCAAGTTAGCATTAAGCTTAGGATAAGACTAGTGGAAAATAGTGGAAACTCATATAGAAAATAAGATCATCCATACTCTAATTTAGACTTAAAACTCTGGAAGGAATATGAACCCCTTTTTCAGGAGCTGAGGTAACTCAGTTTTGTGGCTAGGAAGAAATTTCCTGTAAATATCATGTTCCCTACATTACTTACCTGTGGGTTTTCTTTTATTTTTAATATTAATACATACTAGGAAATGAATGTCAGATTAAAAGGACCTCTGTTTTAATCCTCTTTATGGTGAACAATCATGATGCCTATGACTCTATTTTTTATGTACAGCTGAAATAAGGAAATTTTACTATTGGTTTTATTGAAAGTAGGACAGAATTTCAAATAAGCATATAGAAAATTTAGAACTACCTCCCAGATGCAGGGACTTCCTACATTTAGGTATCCCCTTGGTATTATCACATTGTTCTATTTTTTAATACTGACAATTTCAAATCAAATTTGATTCATTACGTACAACACCAAAAAACTCCCAGTGTTACTTCTCAAAAGCATAAAGGCAAAGAACTTCAGTCATCAATACAACAAAGTTGTTCTTATAAAAAATCTTTTTTTTCCATACATGAAGTGACTGTGGGAAAAAGTGCTTAAGATTCTAGTACATGGTCACGAGGTTGATCATCTCACTAACATACAGATGCAGGCAATGTCATTCCTCTTCACTGTTTTCTTTGAATTCATCTTAGAGATGGAGAATTATTGAAGGAGCAGGTGGAGCAGGTCACCTCTGTAAGACATTCATCACTGTTCAGAGGCTATGCAGAAAATGACTAAAAACAGGGTAAAAAAAAGGGGGCATATCTGAGGAGGAATTTATTGAGTACTTAGCATTAGGATCACGTTTGAATAAAGAATAAGGATAATATTGGGAAGAAGGACCAAAGCCCTATATCTCTTATATACTGCATTAATGCATTAAGTAAACCCCAGTACAGAATTAGTCATTGTCCCAGAGGGTCACATTTTTTTTAAACTTGCCTAGACATAAAATAAATAAATACATAAATAAATAATAATAAAAATAAATAATAATAATAATAATAGTAGTAATAATAATAATTTTGAGGTGGTAAGTACAGGAATGTCCATCAGATAACAATACTTAGCAGTCTACATTTAAATACATGCTTAAATTTAAATTCCTAAGAAAACATTTCAGGGTATCTGAAGAAGCAAAGGATATTGATTAATATGTATTTTTCAGGCTTTGCTGGATGAGTAGACTTAGTGCTGAAAATGATGATGATATTAGAGAATCCTTGTAAAGGAAAGAAGCCTGTGCAAGTGGGAGTTACCAACACTGGCAGCAGTTAGCACAGGGGAACCTTGAAGAACTTAGAAACACAGGTCTGGAAGCTGTCTGGCATCCCAAACTGAAATGAATGGGCAAGGAGACCTGCTCCTTTTTAATGCCTTCGTTAAGAAATCAGCTCTGGGTGGGGGCCCGAGGGGTCACGGACACCGCCGCTGCTCCCTTTGACAACATAGAGAAGGAGATGAACAGCTGTGCTTCACAGCACAGCTGGGCCTTCCACCCTCACAGGCGTGCCTAGGAAAAAGTGCGCTGGCTCATTGTCTCGGGTCCTCACTCTGGTCTAGTTCTGGTTAGGTCACGGTGATCTCTAAAAATCGCCGATGGAGTAAGAGGGCTCTCTGCCAGGATGACCAGTCACTCAGTTCTTTAAATTTGAGATTGGCTCGTCTTTTCTGGGGTCTTTTGTTGGATAATCCCACAGGTCCCTTAATTTGCATATTTCCTGGGGGTGTTACTCGGCACCATTTTGGGGAGCAGCGGAGGCCATACCCGATGAAGGGGGATTCTTTTACTATTAACAGCAGGTAATTAACAACAATTAAGTAACAACAGGTAATTAGGGAATAAACTGTTAACAGTGGGTTTAACTTATTAACTCTATAACTTTTAAAAATGGACAACTTGTTTTATTCCTAACAAAACACTTTAAAATATATATTTTTGAAGTGTCATCCTTTAATCCTGATAGATTTCTTCAGAAATATGCATGAGCTCATGCTTTCAAATGCCTTTTTATGGGCAGTTTTTAGTTACTCTGGTGTTTCTATGTTCTTTTTTCTGTCAGTTTATCAAGAGTCATTGTCTCCATGGAAAGAAGAATCCAATCAAGTAAACAAATAATGCAAGCAATTTTAAGACTGGTTCATATACATTCTGAATATTCCTACATAGGATAGCGGCTTACACATAAGGATGCATATATTATCTTCATATAACTTGTGTCACTGAAGATCCACTCTTGGATCTCATTGCTTCCAATTCTCTGCCTTTGATTTCTTCATAGTAGCAAATCTACGGAGCACTTATTCCTTGGATATCTTTGCTATTCTTCATGCTTTAGGAGGGTTAAAGAGAATGTTCAGCAGGTGTGATCCTTCAGCAGGAGTTTTGGTATTTATCTTGTTTAACTCTGTGCAACCACAAATACATTTTCAGTCTCCATTGCTACTTGTCTATAATTAGGCTAGAGGTATGGACCAAAAAGACGAGCTAAAAGCAGTAGCAATGCAAAGAGTAACTGAAAATATCTGATTAATGTCACAAAGAATGTCACATAACAACTGAAGGAAAATAACTCAACTAAAAGCCAGTAAAAGTGCCACTATTCCTAGACATTTGTAGGTATCCAATATACTTGTACATAAAAGTTTACAGTTGTATTAAACTCCAGCAGTGAATGAATTTAGCTACTTTATGTCACAGCAGCAGCATTTATCTGAAACCAATGAATGTATTCTTGAATAGAAGCTTACACGGCTGAAGTTTTTCTTTTATTTTTATTGGTTATGTTAATCTTGTGTTTCATTTTTATTTATGGCCATAAGGTTTTGATTGTGGGTTTTTCTTATTTTTTTCTTTTTTTCTCCTTTTTCCACCCCAAAATATTTAAGTATCAAAAGAAAAATTAATTGGTTACTGAAAAACTGCTCTACTTAATTTGAAGTGTCATCAAGATGCATTTTTAACTGGTTATTGGTTATCAAAAATAGCTAATTATCTATTATAGTTAAATATTCCGTTTTGTTAAATATTCCCTATTAGTCTATAACATAAAAAGACTGGCAAAAGAGCATTTTTTATTGACAAGGCTTTGAAGATAAAAATATTTACTAGCCATTCAATCCACAAAAGAAAGGGATCTAAATGAAATATAATCCACACACAGGTCTTCACTAATGAACATTAACAAATCCAGACGTCTTTATCTTTTTATGGAAACAGAGTCTTTACTTCCAGCTGACCCAGCACATCAGCCAAAATTGTTCCAGTGATGTTTATTACTTCTCTTGTAGCATTTACTGGGTTAATTAAAAGAACCCTAACAACAAACCAACAGAAGCCAAAAAACTAGCTGCAATGAAAAACTTTAGGTCATGATTCCATCTGGTTTAAATGTGTGTTGTTAGTTACACAATGAATCAAAAGGATGCCAAAACTCCAGCTATGACCTCTATTACAATATCTGCAAAATAAATTATGCTGGCTTATTTGAACAAAGAATATGCTTGTGCTTTCTCCTTTATTAATTCAGAAGCTGCCACAATATGCACCATGATGACAGATTTTCTGATTCTAGCCTCCAATAACAATCTTTTCACTGATTATGATGGCAGCAAATCTCATTTTACCAGCTAAGAATATCATTCTATAAATTGTGAACTATGTAGATGCTAAGAAGAAAGAACTCCAAATATACCAGAATAAATTCTTGAAAGAATCACTGCAGTAACACAATGGTAAATATAAAACACTTTGAGATTTTCTGAAATATGCAGATAGGGATTAGATTCTTAATTAAATTAAACATTAAGACAAGATGCAAGAATCTTGATAAAAATGGGCATAAATGAACAATACTTAAGGAGCTGGTGGAAGTGTTCACCCACAACTTTCTATCATTTACCAGCAGTCCTTGCTCACTGGGGAGGTCCTAGTTGATTTGAGCTGAGCAAATGTGAGACCCATGTACAGGAAGGAGATCTGGTGAACGACAGGCCTGTCAATCTGATCTTGGTGCCAGAAAGTTCATGGAGCAGCTCAAGTGCCATCACGCAGGTGCCACCACAGACAGGTGCACGACAACCAAGGGATCAGGTGCAACCAACCGGAGTTTAGAGAAGGCAGGTCCTGTTTTACCAGCCTGATCACATAGTATGACCAGGTGACCTGCTTAGTGAATGGGACAAAAGTTTCAGATGTTGTTTGCCTGGAATTTAGCAAAGATTTTGACATTGTCTCCCATAGCATTCTCCTGGAGAAACTGGTTGTTTGTGGCTTGGATGGGTACACTATTCACTGGGTTGAAACTGGCTGGATGGCAGAGTCCAGAGAGTCGTGGTGGCTGGAGTTACATCCAGCTGGCAGCTGGTCACCAGTGGTGTTTCCCAGGGCTCAGTACTGGGCCCAGCCCTGTTTCATATTTTTATTGATGATCTGGATGGGAGGATCGAGTGCACCCTCTCTCAGTATGATGACAACACCAAGTTGGACTGGAATGTGAACCTGTTGGAAGGCAAAAAGGCTCTTCAGAGGGATCTGAACAGGCTGGATCAATGGGTCGAGGCCAGTGGTACAAGGTTCAACAACACCAAGTACCAGATTCTGCATTTGGGTCACAAAAACCCGATACAGTTCTACAGGCTGGGGGAAGGGTGGCTGGGAAGCTGCACAGTGGAAAAGGATCTGAGTGTGCTGGTTGACAGTCACTGAACATGAGCCAGCGTGTGTCCAGGTGCCAAGAAGGCCAATGGTATTCTGATCTGTACCAGAAATAGTGTGGCAAACAGGACTAGAACCATGATCATCCCCTTGTACTCAGCACTGTAAGGCCACACACTGAATCTCGTGCTCAGTTTTGGGCCTCTCAGTACGAAAGAGACACCTTATTGCTCTCTACAATCACCGGAAAGGAGGTTTTGGTGCAGCATCATGCCAAACATCAAGTGATAGGACAAAAGTAAATTGCCTCAAGTTGCACCATGGAACATTTAGATTGGATATTATGAAAAATTTCTTCCCTGAGAAAGTTTTTAAATGTTGAAACAGATTGCCCAGGTGTAGTCAGCATCCTTGGAGATATTTAAATTACATTTAGATGTGGCACCTGGGGACATGGCTTATTGGTAAACACGGCAGTGCTAGATTAATGCTTGGACTCAATGGTGTGAAAGGTCTTTTCCAACCCTAACAATCTTATGATTTTATGAACTGCAGGACCTGTGGTTTGCTTCAATAGTATAAAAAAGATCCAAAATCCTGAAGGCAATCATAGCATGAAAATTATTCTGAAATATTGACAGTTGACTTTAATGGATATAAATATTGGCCACTAAATGTTGTTTTGTGTTGAAGCTAAAATGCATATTTCATAATAAGGAGATTGGCATCTTACAGTGATTTAAGCTGTCAGTTCTAAAGATTCTTATGAAAAGAAAAGAAAAATTTGGATCATCTCTGCTGACAAACCTAATCCCCTTTTTTTCCTAGAAGAAAAGTCTGAGATATTTTATAACTGCTAGCACTAACCTCAAGGTGTCTGATGTTATATAACACTTATGTAAATCTGTCTCATGTCCAGTTAACATAGAAGAGCTGAGATCTTATTGTGACTGCCTATAAGTTACTTAAACATGCATAGCCTGAAAATGCTGCATCTGAACAGAAATGAATTTTGTATAAATATCTTCCATTTGGTAGCATTTAGTTATTTTTAATTAGTACAGTGTTTTTTCAAGACTTCCCCCCCTCCCCTTCTCTATGTCTGTTAGGAGTAGCGTATTTAATTAAATTATCCATTTTTTATGTGTGTTTCAAAGCATTCCTTAGTATATCCATAGAAGGGGTGGATTTCCTGTTCACCACAAGAAAAATCCAAAACCTGTTTTAATATTTCCTGGAAGCTCCACATCTTTCCATATGCCATATTTTTAACACAAGTAATTTAATTACCTCCACTCTCTTATCTAAGTACATATCAGGAAAAATATTTTGACTTTTTGACTGCAGCTTTAGTAGACTGCATTGTGGCAGTGCTTGAGACCATAAAAATACCTACTGTGTTTTGTTGGTAGAATAAGGTCTCTACCATCTTTCTGTCTAATGCAAAGCCTCCACTCAGAGCTCTGTATGATATCCAGGATCTGTATAAAATGTCTGTTAATAACACTGAATGTCCCCTGGCTGACCCACTCCTTCCTTTGAACTCAATATTCTTCCACAGACACTGTTCATGTACATCTTTTAATCAACAGAAAAACAACTGGAAGAAGGGAAGAAGAAAGGGTTCTCACACAAAGGTACATAGAGAAATGCTCTCTTCCATGTGTACTTTGCTAAGAAAAAATGCTATTTCAATTATACAAGCAATAGGACCAACTGAAAATTTGTGACTTAGATTTCAGTAGAAAATTGAAGTTTTGCACGGTAAGGCTCCTCTAAAATTAAAAATATGTAATTTCCACAGAGCTTGTAAAAAAAAAACTTTAAACCCCCTCAAACTCAAATGTACAGAATCCTGCTGTGTTGATTTTAGATTTTAATTTAAAAATTACATTCTTGATAACAAATGAAAAATTCAGAGCAATGCAAAAAATAAAATCTTACTAACTGTAATAAATATGTGTATGTATCCATAGGAATTTCAAAACCAATAAGCTCTTGCACCATCTTTCATTAAATGGAATATAACATAAGGAAATTTGTACATTTGTACATGTACGAATAACTGATTTTGTACTTTCCAATCAGGCACATGAGGTCCAAATATGACATAATATGAACATTTATTACCAGGAAGAAAAACAGTTGCAAGACCTGATATTTGCAGGTCACAGGCAATATAATTCTTTATATAACTGTTGTTACATATTGTGAATGGCCTGATGAATAAAGAGCAAATTTAGGAATGGCTGGATGTGAGAAGTTTTCTAATTAAATCTCTAATTTTCAGTTTTATAACAAGAAGATCTGTATATCAAATATTACTGGAATTAAATCCAAACCTAGAGATAAACCTATTTGAAGTGGGGGAGTTAGTTTATCACACTTCATCTTTTCTATTTTCCTTTTTATCTTGAGGTAAGGAAGAAATCAGTGCAGGAAGTTATATAAGGACTAGTTTTGTGTTACAATAATTATCACCATGACCATTCTCTTCACTGTTGTCATCATGCATTTCAGAGTAAAAGAATCTGTTTTGATTATTTTTTTAAATATCTTTTAAAAAAAAAAAAACAAACTTTGACTTATTGGTGACACATAAGTGCTGCAACAGAAATGAGCAAAATTTCTTTGAAGCACTGACATTTGTGTTTAATATGAACATATCATTACAGCATTTTCTGACCACTGAGCTTAGTCCCTGTAGAGAATACATGTGGCAACACTTGGATTGGAAGACATTATTCAACATTATTTGTGTGTGACTGATTTTTAATTGCAGAATTAGCTAGAGTATGAAGATGACTGCTGTGCAATAAAAGTATTTGCTAGTCAATGTATATTGTGTAGCACGACTGTTTCTCAAAGTTTTATATGAGTTTGCTTCAGAGTGAAATTAGCATGCAAAAAGAGGATTTACATTTCCATTTGCACTATTTGTATCACACACTTATCCTTAAGAAGTACATAAACCATCTAAATGTGTCAGTTTAAGTACTTTCATAGCTTTCACTAAATTTTCCTGACCTGCTGTTTTCATTACATTTGCCAGTGGCTTATTATGTGGTACTATATAACACATTGCTGAATTCAAATGATATACACTCTATTGAAATGTTTACACTATTTTCTTTATAAAGAGACACATGCTACTCAAGATCATGAAGATTCTTCATTTTTACCATTTTTACCAATCTGGTACCATTTTGGATTATTACTATTACAGATCTAAGAGTTCTTGCACTACTTTTCTTTATCAAAGAAATAAGTACAGTACCCAATTCTTCTACTTGGCTACTTGTGACATCCAGAAATCATGACTGGAGACACACTGAGCTCCATACATAACCACACATTTCAAACTGGAATTCTCCTTTAATAACCTAGATTGTTCACATCAACATCGCTATCTATTCTCGAATAGAGACTGTGATGATTAATTGGGCAAAGATAAAATCTCATTAGGAATTTGCCAGAAACAGTTAAGTGACAAGATAGAATTTTTGCACATATTATAGCTGAACTTTATTGCGTGAGAGAAACCACAGGACCAGAGGAAGGAAGAATTAAATAAGGGTAATTTTTATTTACTGGAATTTGAGCAATCAGTGGAAATTACAGGAGTATAGTGAATTTTCTGGGGCCTCAAATAATGTAGTGAAGTTGCTTCTTGACTAGGTGGTATTCATTTTATAAAAAGAGACAGTTCAGTTTGTGGCAGAACTGTCAAGAAATAGAGCTATGGAGGAAAGTGTTGGTGCTGACCTACAGTCACCAACAAGTACTTGATTGACTTAGCCTCTTCATTGTTCCTGTTAGACAGCTCTCTCCAGCTGTCTGGCCTGTGAAATAGGAATGCTTGAAGACTAAAATTTAAAGGCATACAAGCTGAAGGAAGCAGCTTTTTTGGTTGTTTTTTTTTCCATTTTTGAGAGTGAGAAGACAATATAGGTTCTTATACAAGACTGCAGGGAGATGTTTTCATTCCACACTACTCCTATCTGAGAAACTTATTCCTGATGGTAGAAATTGATCTGAGTTTATAGTTTTTATTGTTGAGAAGGATGTGAAGAGTTAAGGAGCCTTCCTCTGGGTAAAGCACACCTTGAACTGAATTGCCTTATAAGGTTCTCCTATAAATGGGTTATTATTCTGTCACAGGTACAAGGTTTTTCCTTCTCTGAAATATACTGCAATGTTTTGGAACGTTTTCTTTTGCTTTTTCAATGTTTTCTTTCAGTGAAGAAATTCTTCCTGATATCTAACTTGAACCTCCACCAGCATAGTTTGAGGAAATTTCTTCTTATCCTATCACTGGTTGCCTGGGAAAAGAGACTGAGCCTTCTTTCCACCAGGCTAAACACCCCCAGCGCCATCAGCTGCTCCTCACAGGACCTGTGCTCCAGATCCTTCACTACCTCTGCTGCCCTTCTCTGGATTTGCTCCAATGTCTTTCTTGTAATAAGGGGCCCAGAACTGCCCACAGGATTTGAGGTGTGGCCTCACCAGTGCTGAGGACTGGGGGACAATCACTGCCCTGGTCCTGCTGGCCACCCTATTGCTGATACAGGCCAGGATGCCATTTGCCTTCTTGTCCCCTGGACACACACTGGCTTATGTCCAGCCACTGTTGCCAAGCATCCCCAGGCCTTTTTTTGCTGGGTTGCTTTCCAGCTGCCCTGCCCCCAGCCTGTAGTGCTCCAGGGGTTCTTGTGACCCCAGTGCAGGACCTATTTTTTTCCCTAATTCTGCCTTTATTATTCAACACTGTTTTGATAATTGTCATTTAATATTGGTTACAAGTTTTGTATGAGTTGTACAAAAGATATTTGCATTGATAGCCATGTTTTTGTGTTTCACCAGAGCGCAGTATAGTTTATTATTTCTGGATAAAAGCCTATATGATCCTCAAGATTTCTATGCTGCCTTTTGCAATTCCCATAGAGTGTATTATCTGATATTAGTCTCGTTTCATATAATCCTTATTATGGGACATCCTTCATCGTGAAGATTATTTTATTCAGTCATAACAGAAGTGGCTCACATTTAGCAGGACAAAATTAAAAGACTTCAATGAAAAAAACTAGTCCAATTAGGTAAGCCTAGAAGTCAGAGTTTTTGAAAATCAAGCACTGTTCAACCAGACAATTCTATCTTCCCTTCTCAGAGAAAACTATAACAGTGCTATCTTTTGATAATCAAGCTTGTTGAGAACAAAACTTTTATCTGGAGACACAGAAGCAAAAAAAAGATCTACCTTCAAGAGTTTAATTATACAAAGTTCTGTGGAGGAAAAGAGTAGACTATGTTAGAAATAATTACAATTTGGAAGGATAAGACCCAAAAGAGGACAAGACTGAAAGTTTTATACCTAAACCATTTCTAATAGAAAGATATTTTCCAACGAGATAAATAAATAGAATACTGGAAAATGTGTGCCTTTCTTTTTTTTAACAAAAAGAGATACTCTTGAGAATGGAAAGGTTTGTATATGAAACATATTGTTATGATGTTTCCTGAGAGTTACATTTTTTTGAAATAAGCTTAGTCCACTTTAATTTATGCATGTTGGTTTCTGAACTATAAACCATATTGCATATTGGATTTATATTTTTTTATCATGCTTTGCATTTCCTTCTGATGAACAGAAATAGGCAGGAGAACAATAGTAAAAAATGTTGTTGGGTGAATTGAGAAGGAATACGGAAATTTATAACGACAACTTAAGAAAAAGGTGATCCTTCGCACTTCCAATTAGTATAATCAGAGGTGAATAAAAGTCATATCCCTTTTGTAAAAATATGAAAAGGATTTTCAATGTACAAAAATGGTGGTTTTGGTAACTATCTGGTGCAAGATTTCTACGTATCTATAATTCATAACTATGAATTATGTAATTCATGCTGGAGATGTAGTGACAGGATTTTCAATGAACATGCAAATTCTTCAGCAACATTTTTTACCCAGAGCTTAATTGATTATTACAGAATGCCTCCAGGGAGACATATCCGTAATTCACAAAGGACAGGAGGTAATTAGTTTCTTCTGAATCAACTCTTTTCTGTCCCCATACTGTTTCAACTGTGTAGCTTATTTCCTATTTTTGGGAGGAGGAAGGAAGAGGCAGAAATTCCTTTGGAAAAAACAGTGGTAGCAACAGGGATCACCTTTCCCACTGCAGAACTGTATTACTGCTAGTGGAGTAATGTCAGCTTGAAGATAAACTAGACAGCTCAAAAAATGTCTCCTCTTACATAATGTCTGAAGCCTGTTTAATTCCACTATGTAATGATTTTTGGACACTTTTGTTAGCTTGCAGGATATTTGTTTTCTCCTTGAATTTGCCCTAAGAAGAACCACTACACCAATTAATTTTCATGGTAAACCTTTTTTCAGCTTCCTTTCAATTTTTTAAAATAAATGTAAAGCAAATTAATGTTCTGAAATTATTTCAAAAGATATTTTTTGTCAATACTTTTAAGAAAGACTTAGCATTTTTGCCTGTTTCAATGGCAATTTCTAAATCGGGACAGGTCATCAGTGAGAGATATCATCAGCTCCTGCTTTTGGATGGATAGCTAAAATGAGTACCTGAAAATATTTACACTGCTGGCAAGTGAACTCTCTAAAGTGTTTAAAAAGTAGATCAAATTCATATATCCAGAGGAGTGAGACATAGAAACAAAGCTGAAACAAAGAAACAAAAGAGAACAGTATACATATAAACAAAATATTATAACCAAAATATCTTTTTCAAGGTGAAAAGCTTTTAACCACTTTGCCTGACTGCTTTCACAAGAGAAGTAGAAGTTCAGCAAAACATTCCTATTATCACCTGCATGAGTTCACAGAAGCATCAGTCAGCCTTAGTGGAAGTGCCCAGGCTTTAGTTTAAAACTTCTAATGAGGGAGACTGAACTGTTTTTAATATGCTTGGGTAGCTAATTATTAGGCCTGGCTGAATTATTTTGATTAAAACAGATTTGACAGGCTCTTGGATTTTCCACTCAATTAAATACTTTGAGAAACATTTACTTCAGCCAAATCTCTACCCACCTCCTTTCCCCAGTGTGGATTTAAACTTTTTGCTACAGAGCTGTCTAGAAAAGGTCATGCAACCTTCTTTATTTTGTTTCTAATCTAACATTTCTAGAGTCAGATTTCAAACTCTGGCTTCCTTGGTATGTTTTTCTATCATGAGCCCTCTCTCACTTAAATGTATTTAAATTTTGGCTGCTCCTTTGATCTTTCAGTAAAACATCAGCATCCTTACAACTCAAAGCAGACAGGTCAATCTTAAAAGTGAGACAAGAATGCAGAGTCCAGATTCTGAAACAAAAATTATTCATAAAAAATTATGAATAACTACTAGATGTTAAAGAGGGAAAGAGAGGCAGCTTTTACCTGAAATCAGAGAACACCTGGAGAGGTCCAAATGAAAACACAGTTGGAGCAAGAAAGATTAAGGACAGCAGCAGGAGTTTTAGGAATTAAAATTGATTAAAAGGAGAGATTAGGAGGATGCAGACAGTGTTTTAGGAGGTAATAGTCAATGTGTGAAATGTCAACAAATCTGTGAAAAGTCATAAGGAGGAGGACACAATGATAATGTGGTAAAAAATAACAAATCAGGTAAAAAACCCCTCTAAGAGTTAATACAATGGTATTAAAATACTGTTTTCCCACAAACCAAGGCAATGATTACTGTTCCTGAGACCTTTAGCAGAGGATATTATGGGCAGATATATATATTGGGATCAAACTGAAGGTAAAGTATGGTGATCACATGGTTAATCAACTGGCCACTCACAGGAGTCACTATCCTGTTATATTTACAGTCCCTTGGACAGAGGGAAAAACAAGTATTGGAATAATTACTGATGCTTTAGTATGGACAATAAAGATATTTTAAGAGTGAAAGGATAAAGGAGGCACTGGGAAGTGTATTCTGAAACATATTTTATACCCTAAACTATTAATAATCTAAGGTTTAGAAGGTTTAGCAAGATAGTGCTGGTTGGGAGCCTGTGAATAGTTTTAGAATGTGAATTTTCTTTCTCAAAAACCTCTTCCCATCACAACTATGTCACCAGGAGAAACAGTCAGGGTTCATAAGTTGACAAAAGTGACCATGTAAAGACCCTTGATTTCTTCCTGCAAATAATCATAGGGCATATTTTCATGGACAGGTGCAGATTGACCCAAGGTGTCTGGAAGCACTTCTGGTTTGGTAGCAATGTACCTGTTTTACTCCATTTCTATGCCTAGATTATTTTGTTCAGATCTTAGTAAGACATATTTCCTTATGTTCCAGTGAACCGACTAAAATAATAAAGTACTAGTTGTTTTTCTAGCCCATCTAAAAGAGAAACAGCAAACAAACTTATTGAATGGTAATATGGATCCATAACAAAATCAATATATAAGTGAAACAAAACCCCAAAAGACATATAAAAAAAGTCAATAGGTAATATATATGAAAATATGCATAGAACTTATTTATGTTACTTTAATATAAATAACCATGTAAGAGGCATTCATACATTAAAATATTTTTGTCAGTTTTAAATTCTAAGTGACCTACACTTTGAAGGTTACACATTCCTATTTATTATTAAGTTGTTAAAGGGACTTGCGTAATATGATTGGATAGCAGAAGTTTTTTTTTTCATAAAGATTAATAATGATACCTTGTAATGGACATATCTGTTGTCTGTGTGGAAGTTTCTGGATGTTTCCACTTCATTCAAACACTGAATCATCTCTGAAGGACACTGTAATTTAGTCATAATGAACTCATACCAATGTTTCTTTACTTTGAACATTATATTCCCTTTCCTACAGATGCAATAATTAGAATACAATTAATTAGCTTAAGTATGTGATTTTGTAAATATAACAGTTCAAGCATGTTGTTGAAGAATGAAGTTTTGAAGCTTTTTCCTTCAACATATTTTGAAGTAGGATTGATATAGTGGAATTTATCTTACTAAATGATAACATCTTCACAGTAGATGATGCGTATTTTGTAGTTGCCTGATGCTGCTAGAGAGAATGTCAAAAATTATAAACACTTGTAGAAAACACAACTGACTCCAAGTAAATGCCTAGTATGTGTCAGATGAAGTAGTATATCTAATATAAAATACATAGTAACATTGTAAACTATATGTACTCTGTGGGGATTCTAGGGTGTCAGATGTAGAAAACCAGATTTAATCTCATGAATTCATTGAACAGATGTGCAAGTGATATGTTAATTTGACCGTCAAATCTGATCACCCTCCCTAGCACTTAAGAAATATTATTTTAGAAGAAAATTTAAAATAAACAAGTAAAATAACAGCATTGTCAAAAAAACAAGCAACCAGGGAATAAGCTCTCAGTTCTGTTTTCACCTCTCTTGAATAAATAACCAAGAGAAAATGCAGAAGTAATGCCAGGGATTATCAATAAAGAATTCTAGAAAACCTAGCTTAATTGAGCAAAATCAATGAAGTGTTGAGTAGCTAGAAAACCATAATGGAGGTTTACTACTGCTCCTTACTTTACCATATTTACCCTCAGCAAGCATGTCCAAATATTGTGGTCCAAATTTAGTAAAATGAATGCAGAATCCATAATAACAATATATCCACCAATAATAAAGTCTCCTTTGTCTTTTCACTTAAGTTATCCCAGTTCAAAAGATCAGCAGATAACAAAATGCCACTCACCACAAATTCAAATAAAGTCTTGCATCTTAAAGAAAGCCCAGTCCTTAGGAATTTCCATCCCACATAGTGATAATGTACAAATTAAGTAAGTAACAAGTCCAAGCCATTTTACAGAGAAATAAATCTTGGAAACTCAGAGCTGCTAGTTATAAAAATGACTAAAAACTAAAACTATGCTACTGCCCATCAAAGAAACGAAGAGCTTGGTGTGAAAACTGAAAATTCTCTGAACTTCACTTCTTTGAAATGGACCTCCAAAGTAAAATTAGCTGTTTAGTCTCATTTTCAAATTTGATTTATTAATATAGGTGAAATCAGGCAAAAATGACAGATATGGTCAAACCCAGGCATATTATAAATTGCCTTCCAGTAAAACCAGCAGTTTTAGCAGCTAAGCTTTCATCATTTCAGAGCAAAGTGGTATAGAAGAACCCAGAGTATGGCATATTTGGTAAAATGAGCAGAAGATAGTAATTTAGATCAGTGAACTTGGTAGAGAGACACCCATATTTGTTCTGTATTCTGTCATTATCTTTGCATGGGGCCTTGTTAAACCAGTGCCTCTCTCCCTCCTCCAGTTTTTATGTGCAAATAGGAAGAGTAATACTCTCTTGATACCGCATTCTGTCATCTCCTAAAATCTTGCTTTTTAGCTAAACTGACAGAGTTAAAACAGCAAAATCTCTCCTGTATGGATGGAGTTTACTGTTATATGAGTGTTTTATGCAGTTATAATCTGCATCCATTCAAGGAGGGTAGCACAGCATACAGATGTAAAATACCTTCTTGCAATGATAACTACATACATCCCTCAGCATGCATCAGGTGTTTATTAGTGGTATTCCACATCCTTTTGTCAAGTATGGCCCCAAGGGTGCTTAAAATCCCAGCAAGCTGCTAGTGTTGCATGCCAGGAAGTCATCCTCAGGACTGGCTCTGGCTAATGATTTGCCAAGAGAGGAATGGTGGGACAATAACCCAACAGCACTCATCACTCTCTAGAGTTGGTGCCTTTTGAAATTTGTGAGCTTGATGTTTTTAGTGCTTATCACCTTTCTGAGTCACATGACTTCAGCACAAAATACTACTTACATTTTTTCTTTCCTAGGATTTCTGGAATTTTTCTATCTAAGCTTTGATATTTTCTACCTCAGAGGAGGAAGGAATTTGTATAGAGCTTAAATCTAATATGGCAGTGACAGATACCACATCTCTGGAGACTGAAGTTCAGCACACTTCCATACAACCTCTAATAATCCAGCCTACTACAAAAATATGACCATTTTTGTAAAAAAGTGCCCCACATCTACCATATGAAAACAGTACATATATTACACACCTATTTAAATGGCTTGGCTTTGGGATGTAAGAATTTCAGACTTTTAGAGCTAAAGAAAGGTATAACTCCTAGTTGTTCTCATAAACCAAATTTGAATTTTATCATTAGATCTCCCCTCTGCATTTCTTTGGTTTTTTCCAAGAACCATTGTTTTGTTTTAGGTATAAATTATGGAATAATTATCTTTTTTTATGGA
The DNA here is from genome assembly GCA_013399945.1 of Ploceus nigricollis. Taxonomy (NCBI): domain Eukaryota; kingdom Metazoa; phylum Chordata; class Aves; order Passeriformes; family Ploceidae; genus Ploceus; species Ploceus nigricollis. The sequence goes on along the minus strand of VXBC01001956.1, from coordinate 237,186 downwards.
AATTAGCCTACATATAATAAAAGAAGGCAAGTAACATTACAAATTACTTACTTTGATAAAAGTAGATGAAGATATGATAGGACTTAGTATACTGTATGTTGATAGAAATGAAGCATAATTTCCAGATCAAAACTTTAGACTAAATGCAACTGTTAAAATGAACAATACCTCTATATCCATAGCAATACGTTATACTTGACACTAAGATAATAAAAATAGAAAAAAAAAAAGCAACTAAATGGGTAGAATATACTAAGACTTCATCTAGGAATAATTATTCTAATAATTATCTTAATATTTTTCCTACAACATTGGCTTACTCAGCCAGACATGATCTAAATTCTAAGTTGGCTTTTTTTTAAATTTTTTTTTATTTTCCCTGCAAATGTATGTACAAATATGCAAAAGCAGCAATATAAGAAGGGAGACACTGACACAAACATTTTACTGTGCAATATGGTCATTACTAATGAGTAAATTCATAATCTGTATGAGAACCTGATGAGGGCTTTTTCAGCATTTACCTTTTTTCTTTCTTTCTCCTTTTCATACACATCCTTCAAAGATCATTTATTTGTTTTAAAATACCTTTGGGATTCTTTCCAATTTATTTTTAATGATTCTTATCTAGGGTTCAGGCTAAGATTGTGTCATCAATATCTCCTGCCAGCATCCTTTCAGTAAGTCATGTCTGGTTTGATATAATATACTACACCATTTCAGGGTACACTTAATAATGGCATTTTAGGTTGAAACAGGAAGGAGCATTTGACATGCAGCCAAAATGGAGCTCCTATGAAGCAGACACCACTGAACTGCCTTTCAGCTTAGCTATGAGGCCTTCAGCACTGTTTTGCCCTACAAGACCATTTTTGTTTTGCCATGCTACTTGCCAACAGTTAAAATCTCTGTAATGCAAATCCCACATAAACACAATTCCTCTTCCATGTATAAGAATGATTGTAACGTTCTTTTGAGTTTTTTTTTCTCTGCAGACTTCAGTCAGGTTTTGGCTAGGTATTGAATGTCTTCCCTGCAAGGGGCCCCAGCTCTTTTACCTAAATGTGTCTGCTCAAAGGCAAGGGTCACCCCTATAGAAACGTTTGTCTTCTCTTTGGCCTCTGTACTTCATCAGCCCCGTTTCCTTTCTCTTTGTTCCCTCTCCATAGAAATGCCTAAAAGCCTTTACTCCTTGTGGTCCATCAGTCTGGATCTGGTGGCAGTGCACCTCCTTCTTAGCTCTCAGTCACCCCTTTCCATCCAGCTGATGCCCCAGGTCCCTTCATGAATGTGCAGCTTAGTGCTTTGCAAAAAGGCCTCTGCTGGCATTTGCAGTGAGTTACAAAAGAAAAGCAAATTGCAATCAAAAACAGAATGCAAATTGAACTCAGAACAAAGGTTATTTAAAAAAGGTAGGACTGCTTGACAGGGACACGAAGCCCTAAATTTATTTACATATCCTTTTGCTACAATTCTCCAAGTATTATGTATTAACATTCTACAGGAAAAAAATATTTTTCTAAGTGATTACAGCATTATATGCAACTTTTTCTTCTCATATCCATTTTCCCACATTGGGCGCTACCTACAAAATTAACATGACTGTTTCATAGGTATTCTTATGAAGCTAAGTATTTTTATATTTGAGTTTCATGTAAAAACCTGCAAGTATTTTCACCAGATTATTTTGTGCATTGCCTTTGCAAAAATGTATAATTTCAACAGATGCTATATGTTCAGAAGTCACTTATTTATTTATCATTGCATTCAAATTTTTGATGAAGCATGAAAAGGTAAATTTAGATATTTCAGGCTCTTTCCCAAGAAGGAGGTAGCAGTTAAGTACTTGCAATCATGTCTCTAATACTAACCCACGTTGTTACAAGATTTACACAGAATATCCCAAATATGACCTACTTTCCATGAGAATTTTCACTTAAACAACCTAGGCAGGATGATGGCTTCAGCTATAATAGAATGGCTTGTAGTTTAAGGGACCTTAAAGATCATCAAACTCCCCTACCATCAGCAGCGACAACTTTCACCAGAACAAGTTACTCAAAGGCCCATCCAACCTAGCCGTGAACACTTCCAGAGACAGGATATTCACAAATTCTTAACTTGTCCCAGTGCCTCACCACCCTTATGGTAAAGAATTTCTTCCTAATATCTGATCCTACCCTCTTTCTGTTTGAAGCCATTCTCTCTTGTCTTATCACTACATGCCCTTGTAAAATGCCTGTCTACATCTTTCTTGTAGATTCTTTTTAGATCCTGGAATGATGCAATTAGGTTACCCTGAGGCCTTCTCTTTTCCAGGCTGAACAATACCACTTCTCTCTGACTTTCATCATAGAAGAAGTATTCCATCCTTCTAATCATCTTGGTGCCTTTCCTCTGGATTTTTTCGCCAACAGGTCCATTTCATTCCTGTGCTGGAGACCCCAGAGATAGACGTAGCACTGCAGGTGGGGTCTGAGCAGAGCAGAACAAAGCAGAGGGGCAGAATCTCCTCCCCGGCCCTGCTGGCCACACTGCTTTGGATGCAACCCAGGACATGTTTGGTTTTCTGGGCTGTGAGTGCACATGGCGGGGTCATGTCCAGCCTCTCATCCACCAGCACCCCCAAGTCCTACTGGGCAGAGCTGCTTCTTGATGTGTTCATCCCCAGCCTGTGTTGAAGGGGTGCATCACCTTGCTCTTGGTTGTGTTAATCCACATGACATTCCCATGGACCCAGTTCTCAGGCCAGTTCAAGTCTCTCTGGATGTCATCACATCCTTCAGGTGTGTCATCCATGCCACTTATCTGCAAATTGTCTGAGAGTGCATTTGATCCCTTTGTCTATGCTGTTAAGGAAGATATTGACTAACACTGGTTCATAACACTGATGGCCACTGGGACTTTTATCTATCTACTATGGTGCTATTATAAATCTAAGGCTGATGATGTTTTTCAGGTGTACCATCTATAGATTGGAAGTATTCCATTAAAACCATCTTGGGTTCAGTTTGATTTTTGTTAAAAACAGGACAGAAATTGATAGAGATTTCTCCTGGGTTCCTCTTGTGTTTGTCCTCTTATAACATCAGGAAGCAGAGAAGGTGGACCAGGAGGCTCAGTCATCCCCTGGATAACTGTGCAGCTCTGCAGGGTGTAGAGTCCTCATGTCAGACCTTCTTCTAGTCTCAGTGTTGACACCTCAGCTCCAAGGCCACCTCTCTGTGACCAGTTTTAGACTCAACTCTCCTAAATTCCCCAATGCCGTCTTAATCATGCATCAACTTCATCCCCATCCAATCACTGTGACTTTTCCATAGAAAGAAATCAGGTGGGCACACTGGATAGCACCTATAGCTAAGCAGAAAGTTCTGTAACCTGAGTATTTGGATTCTTGACCCAGTCACTCTTGTGACTCTAGATAGACAAACTGTTTTCAAGGTGTTTTATGAAAACCTTGTAGGATTGACAGACACCTGGAAAAATTGAATAGCATATTCTTATGTGGTAGAACAGAACAAACCTTTCTAAATGCTGCCCATGCATGGTGCACAGGAAAACAAAGTGACACTGTCATGGTTTATCTCCAGATAACAATAAGCACCACTCAGCCTCTTGAACACTGCCCTCTGTGAAATGTGGGAGAGAATCAGAAGGGTAAAAGTGAGAAAATTCATGATTTCAGATAAAGTGATTTAAATTGGTAAAGCAAAAGCCGTATACAAGCAAAGCAAAACAAGGTATTCATTCAACACTCCCCATCAGGTGTTCAGACATCTCCATGAAAGCAGGGCACCATCATGCAGTAGTGATCACTTCAGAAGACAAATGCCATCACTCCAAATATCTCCTTTCCTTCTTCCCCTAGCTTTTTATGCTGAGCATGATGCTACATGATATGGGATCATCAGTTGGGGTCAGCTGTCCCGGCTGTGTCTCCTCCCCAGTCCTTATGCATCTGCTCACCACAAGGGTGGGGTGAGAGGCAGAAAAGGCCTTGACTCGGGGCAAGTGCTGGTCAGGAATAGTGAAAACATCACTTCTTATCAACACTGTTTTCAGCACAAATCCAAAACACTGATCCAAAATATAGACTATGAAGTTATCCAGCTACTGTGAAGAAAGTTAACTCTATCCTAGATAAAAACAACACTTGAATATGCTTGAATACTTGCCTTGATCATCACTCAATCATTTGGGTACAGAGCTGCAATAACAAAGTGACCAAAACTTAGGTCACTTTTTCATTTCTCCATTTGATGTTGTAGTAAAGGAATATAATTATGTCAATCTAGTGTTAGTTACTGATAGTGTAATTACTGCACTAAACAGGTGAGAGAATCAGAAGAATGAAATGCCTACCAGAAACAGTACTGCAAGCTGAATTAATGAAAGATCAGCAAATATTTAAAATCAAGTCTTAACAACAAAATGAAAGTGTTGCAAATATCCAAATACCTCACATGTTCAGTTATCTGTTATTAATGTCATCAGTCCACTCTGTCGTGCAGTGCTGCAGTTCTAGAAAGGCCAGCACTTGGAAACTATGACATGAAACAGAGCTTTCAGGTCTACAGACAATTTTGCAAAAATTATTTGGGCAACTACACAATCATTTATTTTTACTAATTAATAGAATAGCGTCTCAGTTATCAGACATCATTTAGAGACACTACAACATTCTAAAATAAGTTTTTGCACACTTAGGCACCGTAAATTCTGTGATAAAGAGGTAAATTAAAAGAAAGAACAGAAAAATTACTGACTTCATAGTTACTAGTTTAGCAATTCCATTCTTTGAGAAATTTTCTAATGAAAACTCTTTTTCTTGTAATCCTGAATATTATATAAAAACTCCAAAGAAAACAATTAACTTTAAGAACTGGTGTAGATCACACCAAAACAGCCTTAAGAGAGCTTTTACCACATGAGTAAGATGATCTTTCCCAGTATACAGGACCATTTTCCCCACCTTATTCAAATCACATGCACAGGGAGAAATAAATTCATAACTTTGCATAATATTGTGGCAAAAATGTCCTGTAAATGCACCCGCAAGTACAACTCTGATTATCATTAAAGTTTATCTTATTATAGTCTAACTAAGAGGATCATTATATTATATACTGTGCCATGATTAAACTGCTTTTTCTTAAAGTAGCTTGAATTTATATTCAGACAGCTTTTATATTCATAAGCTCACAATACTACTCCACACATCCCCAGAGAGCAACCCAGGAAAGACTATTCAAAGTACTAGCACTTATTCTACTGTAATGAGCATTACTCTTGGTACTGCAGTAACTCTAAGTCAAATACACATAAACCCCTTTATATAACATGCTCGGTTTCAGATGTGATCTGGATTAACCTTTAAATAGAAAGAAAAGGCCTGCTGCAGATCTGTGGAAGGCTTTTGGCAATTTGAGTCATAAATTGGTCTCAGTCCTGTCATCTGAAAGCAACAGAGATTTTGGCTGATCCGTGACTGTAAAACTGCCCATAAGTGGTGACCAAAAGGAAAAAAAAGAGAAAGATAACTTTGGATTCTGCTTTTTTCATTCTTTAATCAGAGGGGTTGTACTTTTTTGTGCAGAGGACAAAATTATGTCTGTAGTCAGTGTCTTGGCTTCAGATAGAATAATATTCTGTTGGGTGTTACAAATAGCAAGAATAGACCTGTACTATGTATGAACTTGCATATATTCAAACATTCAACATTTTTGACTAGCTGGAACTAATGGAACAGATTTTCAGAGCAAACCTTTCATCCCCACAATTTAAATAAATTGCTAACAGGAAAGGTTTTTTTATGACATCAGGTAAAACCTTGAAAGGTTCAGTAGTGACTTGAGGCATGTTTAAACCCTGTAATGGAGAGCTGACCTAAGCTGGTACTTCCACTTGATGCAGAACTAATTGACCTAAAAAGTAGTTGTTTGGTCCAAAAAGGAATATAGTCGCATAAGAATAGTTCCACCTCTGCACTAATAAACCTTGCCTCACAGATGTTTTCTTAACAGAGCTTTTACAGATGTAGATATTATGCCACCTATAATATCATGTCATGGAAAGTACAAAGAATTTTTTCTAGTACTAAAATGAATATAGCAGCTCTTGTACATTTAGGTGAAGTTTGAAACACTCTAACAAAAGCAATCATGTTATTTTCAGCCTTGATTATTTCCTTTTTCTCCTTCAGCCACTTTCTGTATTTCTAATGAGGCTTAATCTTTATGGTAGAAATTCCAGTGCTCAGCACATTATGTAGGTAAACAAGACCTTTGAAATTTGGCTATTTCTGTCCTTTGAACATAAACAGAAAAAAAAAATTAACATTCCAGATTGTCACTTCTGATACATTCACACTTCTTAGTTGGGAAGTTTGTCCTATATGTTAACACACATTTATTGTTGATATAAAAAGGCTTGCCAGCATACTGTGAGAGTAAAACATACTGTGGCTAGAAATGGACCCAGGAGAGGTATGTATTTCCCTCTTTCTTGGGACCTAATAGGGCTTCTGATATGTTAAATTTGACAGGTCCATTTTTTTTCCTTGCATTATTTATCAAAGAGCCCAAGTCTCTGAACCTTAAGGCAATCTCACCATGTTCTGCCAAACACAAAAACTTTTAGGAAAGTGTTGAACTGTATATTCCTCTTCCTATAGATTTACATGTTACATCCTCTGTCATTGTAAAAACAGAGTCATTTTTACATTCATCTTATTTCCCATAATATGGGTTAATCAGATATCCTGATGCTATATCCTAATATTATTCATAAGCTGCTTATAATTTTTGTCTGTTCTATTTGTTAAAGTCAGATTTTTCTTTCTTAACTTTAACTGTCTGTCAGTCTAGGGTAGCAATTTAACCAGAAAAATCAAATCTAGCATTAGTACTCCCATAAGTTATCAAGCAGTTTTCAGGATTTTGAAAATCCTGAAAATCCAAACAAATCCAAAAGCTGTTTTCTAGGTTCAAATAATAGCAGAGACTTCTTTTACTAAATCAAGGTACTCAAAGCCCTATTCAGCCTGGCCCTGACCTTTTTCAGTGATGGGGCATCCACAACTTCTCTGGCTCACCTTCACCTGTGTCTTGCCACTCTTGTTGTAGAAGATGTCCAATCTATTTGTCCAACATAAATAGACCCTCTTACAGCTTAAAACCACAGCCTCATGTTCTGCCACTACCCATTTGGTAAAAAGTCTCTCTCCAGCTCTCTTCAAGGCTCTCTTCAAGTACTGAAGTGCTAAATGTTGGTGGATGCAAAGCTTAACATGACCCAGCAATGCATGGTAACAGCCCAGAAATCCAATCATATTTCGGGCTGCACCCAAGGCAGCATGGGCAGCAGGGCAAGCAAAGTGATCCTGCCCCTCTGCTCTCATAACACCCCACCTGGAGTCCTGCATCCACCTCTGGGGTCCCCATCACAGCAAGGACGTGGGCCTGCTGGAGTGAGTCTAGAGAAGGGCCACCAAGATCAGTAGAGGGATGGAGCATGTCTACCATGGAGACATGCTGAGACAGTTGGTTGTTCAGCCTGGAGGAGAAAAGGCTCCAGGGAAATTTTAGAGTAACCTTCAAATACCTAAGGGGGAGCTGCAAGAGAGCTGGAGAGACTTTTAACAAAGGCCTGTAGTGAAAGGACACGGAGGAAAGGTTTTCAACTAAAAGAGGACAGATTAGATATTAGGAAGAAATTCTTTACTGTGAGGGTGGTGAGTCACTAGAACAGGTTGTCCAGAAGAATTGTGGATGCCTTGTCACTGGAAGAGTTCAAAGCCAGGTTGGATGGGACTTGGAGCAATTTGGTCTGGCAAAAGGTGCTCTTGACCATGACAGTAGGTTTGAACTAGGTAATCTTCAAGATCCTTTCCAACTCAGGCCATTATGTGATTCTGTGATTCTATGGTTCTATGATTCTGTGATTCTATAATTCTACTATTCCATGATACAATGAGGTCTCCCCAGAGCCTTCTCTTCTCCAGGCCAAACAACCTCAATTCTCTCATACTGTGTTCATAGGAGAGGTGCTGCAGCTCTCTGATCGTTTCCATGACCCTCCCCTGGATCTGCTTTAACATGTTTGTGTCTCATTCTGCATACCCCTGAGATGTTCACAGTATTCCAGGTGGGTCCTTAGAAGACAGAGTAGAGGGGAAAGTTACTTTCCTCCACTTGCTGTCCATGCCACCTTTTATGTAGGCCAGGATCTAGTTGGCTTTTTAGACTACAACTGGCATTGCTGGATTATGTCCAAATTTTCATCTACCAGTACCTCGATCTCTTCTCTACCAAACTGCTTTCAATCTGTTAAAAGCCCAGGGTTTCCTTTGCTCTGGGTCCTTCCTTGGAGGCACCAGCTCAAGCTGTTATTTTGCTATTTAGTTCTTGCACCAAAATGAAATAATTTTAAGAATTGAGATGTCTGAGACTGTACTATGGGAAACCTGAGGCTGAGCCAGTAAGCAAAGACTCTGACAGTGTGGGTGTGGTGTGTGTAGGGAGGCAAGTCTAGCACTGGTCAGCTCCCAAAAGCCTGCTGCGAAGCAGCTTCCATCCCAGCTCAGGTGGTGTGTTTGTGACTGCCAGAATGGCTTCTATATGGTTGGACAGGAAAGTTTACTTAGCATACAGGACCTTGCTGGTCTGGGACTGTACTTCCTGAAGAAGGTTCAGAAGTGTGTATAAATACATGATAGTAGAGAATGTGGAGCCAGGCTCCTGTGAGTAGTGCCCACACAAAGCAAAAGAAGCAATCAATGGGCACATAGTGAAACACAGGAAATTACATTTATAAAGAAACTAGAAAATATGACTTTAATTTTTTAAATAGCTGTGAAACGCTATAAGAGGATTGCTAAAGAGGGTGCGAAATCTCCATCATTTCTCCATCCACATTTAAGGGATGACTGAAAATGATACTGGGTAACCTGCTTTAGGTGTCCGTGCTTGAACAAGGGGGTTGGACTAGGTATTCTCCAGAGATTCCTTGCAACATAAACTGATTTTTGATTATGTGATTGCTCTTATTTACCTTTGCCATAACACAGCTGCTCAATACACACACAGTTATATATATGCACACATACACACTCCACATATATTTGTTTGCTTCTAACAGTTTTTACTAGTGTAAATAGGATTATTTCACTGATGGCTTAGATTAGTTAAGTAAGCAAACAGTGATAGAACTGTAAGCAAGTCAACATCTGATATGGAAATTTAATTTTTTTTTAAAATTACAATATTTACTTTTTTGTTAAAAAAAAACGCAGTTAGTTTTACACAGTCTTTTGACTAAGTTTTGCAGTAGATTTAATTCCTGTTCTTGGCATATGTGTTTGCATATATAAATATTTAATGTGTTTTTGTTTACTTGGAAAAGTAATGGTTGTATAACCAAAGTTTTGAAAGAGAAATTAAGAGGTTTTCCAGCTTGTCTTGACCAAAAAAATATGCCATGAAGAATTCTTATACGAGATAATTCCTTTTGATAGCTCACCTCAGATATGTTTTTTTTTGTTTCAGAAAACACACATGTAATGAGAATTTTAGTGACTTACATGAAAAATGGATGTCTTTGGGAACGAAGCAAATGCTAAAAAATGCTGTATGTGTTTGCTTACACATCCCCCATGAGGAGTATGTTGTCTATAAACACAATTGTAACTGATATCAGAGGCAGTTTTTTCACTTGGTATGAGGTTTTACTAATAGATGATTCCTATAGTCCGAGTACCACTTAAATGGCTTGAATATATTGCTAGTATAGTTTAAAATACTAATTAAATTGCACATTCCATTATTTATTACTATTTAGAAGAAACAATTCAGTGAAACTATAAATGTTATAGATTGAAAATACAGAAGTAGTTGAAACTGTCTTTCTTGCCTGGCTTTTCTAATATGCACTAGTTTCCTTTTTTAAAATGAGATAGATGTGAACAGCTGTCATAAGTCATAGTTGCATTACCATCAAAAGGTTTAATTTCAGTAATGCTAACAGACCTTTATAATGAGTATGTTCAGAATTCTAGTATTTATAGAACTTCAGCATCAAAATTATGCCATATAATTTTTGAACCTGAAAGTACCAAAGACCCTTCCATGATGAACCTTCCATTCATCAGAGTATGGACAGTCTATGTGCCTGTGACAGGTGTGATTAGAAGCAAATTGATTTATCTATTACACCACAAAGACAGTTGTGCATTTGAAGATAAAATAACAACACAGTTAACCTTTAGGTGTTGAATGTTTTGAAGAGCTGAAGACAATCTTGGCAGACATTGTAGAGGAAATGGTAGAAAGTGTCTCTTCAAGACATAAGTGAACCGGTTGATTTTTGCTGCAATGAATGATTTAATATTGCTGAAAAGCTACTATGTCCCTTATTAACCAATTTCCAAAATGAGTTCTGTTAGGGAAGTTTCATATTGCATCCCAATCTAAAGATTTTTTTTGTGTAATATGCTTATTACACAGAATTAACTCTGAACTCTGCTTCCCCCCTGCAGCACAGGTTAAAGATGTGAAGAGAACATTTCCCACTCTGTTTGTTACATTCCTTGGATGGAGATCCATGCCACAGCAAAAATAGAAGGGTTATATGTATCTTAGAATTGTCTGAGAGTGGTCACATAGAAATTAGAGCTTGTCTCTCCAGAAAGGTGGTGGCATCTGTAGCCCAACTGAAACACATCTACACTAATGCACACAGCTCAGGCAACAAACAGGAGGAGCTGGAAGCCATTGTGCAGTGGGAAACCTGTGACACAATTACCATTATGGAAATTTGGTGCAAAGGTGCACACAACTGGACCACAGCAATAGATGGCTGTAAAATCTGCAGAAGGGATAGGAAAGGAAGGAGAGGCAGAGGTAGTCCTGTATGGTAAGGAGTGGTATGACTGTCTGGGGCTTCATGACTGTTATGATAGGACTGAGTGTTTATGGTTAAGAATCAGGGGGAAGACAGCAACGCAGACATCCTGGTGGGAGTCTGTTATAGACCACCCAGACATGATGAAGACGCAGACAAAAATAGTCTATAAGCAGTTGGAAGAAGTCTCATGATCACTGGCCCTTTTTCTTATGGGTGACTTTAACACACCAGATGTCTGCTGGAAATATAGCAGAGAGAAAACAGTCTAGAAGGCTCTTAGAATGTGTGGAAGACATACAGCTGGTGAGTCAGCTAGGAAATGGGCTCCACTAGACCTGTTGTTTTTGAACAGAGAAGGACTGGTGGATGATGTGGTGCTTGGAGGTTGTCTTGATCGTGACAATAGCGTGTTCCATCCACAGACGAGTAAGGAGGTGGGGTCAGCAAAACTGACACCTTGGACTTTGGAAGGGCAGACTTAGCCTGTTCAGGAGGCTGATTGACAGTGTCCCTTGAGAAGAAGTTCTGAAGGGCAAAGGAGTTCAGGAAGGCCGGGCATTCTTCAAGGAAATGTTAAATGCATGGGAACAGGTCATACCCATGTGCCAATAGATGCACTGGTAGAGAAGAAGACTAGACTGTCTGAACAGAGAGCTTTGACTGGAACTCAGGCAGGAAAAAGAGACTTTATGACCTTTGTAAGAACTGGAAGGAAACTCAAGAGGACTACAAGGATGTGTGAGATTATGCAGGAAGTAAATTTGAAAGATCAAAGTCCGCATGGATCTTGGGCTGACTATTGGCATAGAAAACAGTAAAACAAGTTTCCATAAATACATCAGCAAAGAAAGGAGGGCCAAGAAAAAACTCCATCCTTAGGTGGATTCTGGGGAAACATAGTTACAAAGCCTTGGGGTCAGGTTTGTTTAATATCTTTATCAACATACTGGGCAAGGACGCCTGTATGGGGTTCAGGAAGGTGACGTGCCCAGTTCCTGCACTTCAGTCACAACAACTCCATGCAATGCTAGGGGCTTGGGGAAGAGTGAATGGAAATCTGCCCAGAAAGAGTGTGGACAGCAGGACTAGGGCAGTTATTGCCCCCCTGTACTTGGCACAGTGAGGCTGTATCTTGAATACTGTGTTCAGTTTTGAGTCACTCACTGCAAGAAAGATATCGAGGTGCTGGAGCAAGTCCAGAGAAGGACAACAAAGTTGGCACAGGGCCAGGAGGACAAGTCTTATGACAATAGCTGATGGAACTGGAGCTGTTTAGCCTGGAGAAAAGGGGGCTCAGGGGGGACTTTATAAGTCTCTACAATGACCTGGAAGGAGGTTTATTCAGGTGAGTGTCTGTCGCTTCTCCTAAGTAACAAAATGAAATGCCCTCAGGTTGCACCAGGGGAGGTTTAGAATGGATATGAGAATGACTTCTGCATAGAAAGGTTTGTCTGACGCTGCAACTGATTGCCCAGTGTAGTGGTTGAGTTACCACCCCTGCAGGTATTTTAAGTGTGTGGATGTGGGACTTGGGGACATGGTTTAGTGGTGACTTGACTGCGAGAGTTTAATGGTCAACAAAGTATTCTTAGAGGTCTTTTTCAACCTAAATGATTCTATGATTATGCTCTTATCATTTCAAAATATCTTTTTGTCTCTTCTTCATCAATGCTTTAATATTTTAAATATGTGCTAGACATATATTAAAAAACTAACTGAAGTCAGTTGAATCAGAGTTTCTTGCCCAGGAATGTACTGCGGAGGAAAATTTCCTAGATAATAGTTTACAACACATGCCTTCTTCAGAATAATGAGAGTAAAATATGACTGCATGCACATATTTCACTTACCATCACAAGGTAGGTGTAATATTAGGTAAATTCACAGTAAACAGAATATGAATTAACAGCTTTGTGACAACTGCACATATCTTCCTAGATTCAAAAACCTTCTTTTTCATAGGTCTCGTGTCTGAAGTATTGGATTTAAGCTATCATTAGACTGTGTTTGGACTATTAGTCGTGTGTCAATGGTATTGCAAATATAACTAAAACATCTGATTCATTTTGAAGCTGGATTGTAAGTACCAAATACTATGTTCTCAATTCTTTTGAAATCTAAAAATGACTGCCATTTATAATAGTGCCTGTTCTTTTAATGACAGCATTCACATACCAAACTAAAAATATTGCAGTAGAACATCAAATTTGCCACCACCTTGCTCATGTATATAACAAGAGAAGCAGCAGATATCAACAAATTAAAGACACCAGTAATCCTGGTATCTTGAATTTATTAAGAGTTCTGTTTCTTGTTAGATAAATAGAGTCCCTCCAATTATTAGTAGAGTTTTAGGATTCCAGGGTGAAGACTTCCTTAAAACAACAGAAATTAGTATTACTAGTTGGATTTCAGCATGGCTATTATATGACTATAGTGTCAATATGAATAAAAACATTTTAGAAGATGAAACATAAAAAATTATATATTAGGATTTATTTATTAATCTATTCATAGAGACAAGGAAAATAAATCTAAAATTTCTGCAAACCTGAAGTAGATACTGCATTTAATTACTTCATGATTTCATATATGTCAATTAAAAAAATCTATTAACAGTAGAGTATCAATTTTCAAAGTAAAGCATAGGGATTTAACCATGTGAATTCGAGTAATGTCAAACTGAGTTACAAACCTGCAAATCTGCATTTGGAAATGTAATGTTTTGTGTTAGAAGAAAAATTCAATGTGAAATGCAAAATGATCTAGAAGCTAAAGTAAACACATTTAAAAGTAAAATTTTAGCAGAATATTTTCACTGACACATACAATTTCATGAAAGTGGCCTGGAACAGTTTTTTAGAGTATATGGTATAAAAATGAGTTTTGGACAGTTTCAAGTGTTATTTTAAATTATTTGCAAATATGAAATGTATTATGCATTCTGTTCTTCATTTCTTGAATATTATTTCTATATTTCTTTTCCAAAATAATAAGAAGGAAAGAGCAGTTATACTTTGCACAGTTTTTATTTTTGCAGATAGTGTGTCATCTTTATTAAATAAAAGTAGTAAACATATAAATATTCTGGACTTCAAATGTAATGCATTAATGAGGAAGCAATAGAGTTTCATTCTGTATGTCTGCTTATTTGAGATCAATATAGCCCCTATTGGTATCAATGACTATTAAAATTCTAAACTCAGTAAAAATGAGTAAAAATGCATCAATCAACTCTCCTTTTAACAATAAATTACTTCTTAATCTAAGAAGTATAGAAGTATCTATATCCATTATTTATATCTGGATATATAAATGAAAAATGTAAGCTGTTTATAAAGTATAAATACCATTTAAATAAGCTTCTTTTTCCTATCTTTTATATTGCAAGTTGGTTCAGAACAAAGTATAGAAGTTTGGATGTCATAAGGTAAAAATATTAGTCTCATGCTTTTGACTGTAGGTAGGATTTAAAAAATAAGTTTGTTAGACTAGAATTAAGTTTTTTGGAATCATGTTGTGTTGTATTCCAAACCACATGAAGCTGATCTTGGGGATGAAAGTAGTAATAAAGTGGATAAGTAAAATTTGTTCTCTGTTTAAGTGATTTGTGCACTGCTAGGACAAAGGAATTTAAAATGCTCTCAAAAGTCGAAAACAAGCCATATAGGTTGTGCTCCTTTAGAAAATAAAAAATTGCATAGCTAGCATGGCATCCCAAAACAAAACATTTTCATAACGGTTTTAAAAGCTAAAGGTCCTCGTCAATAAATCCATATCTAGATGAAATTATCCTCTGATGACACGCAACTAAATTCCAAGTAACTTCATATTTGCATTATGAAAGAGAAGATATCAATTTAATGTCTATCTCTAATTATCTAATTATTAATTATGTCTAATGAAATGATAATCAGCCTTTCTTCTGGGATGCAGATCTTGAGAAAGGAATAGGAAGGATAGATGGGACACCAGCGAAGTTTCCAGAGTCATGTGAAGGACATTTCCAGTAGCAGGATTTGACTTAAATAACATTGAGGCAATCCTGCTCTCTATTGACAGACCTCGGTGATTGTGTCTAGACATGGCGAAAACTTAGCTGAAGCTGTAATGAGTCCAATACTAAAGGTAAGTAGAAGGAATCTGCACACTGCAACTAGCCTTATGTCTTCAGCATATCTAATCCATTTTTGTGTCTAGACCAATTCACAGATGCCCAACACAGACCCCCTCAAATGGGGTTTTTAAGCCTGCATATATCAAGGCATTTATAGACTGGTCTGACTTGTTTTCTGCCTTCAGACATGTTTGTAACTAAAAATGCTACTTATGGGTGCACTGAATCTTTACACTAAATTTTCAGTTCCCAGTGATATTAATAGAAACTACATATGCACCGACTGAAGTATGATTTGAGCTTCAGGAGCTAGATGCATGAAAAACAGGGCTATGATAAAAAAATTTACTATTCTTGCCGTTGCTCTGCAAAGTTTTATTTCCATTAATTTTTTTTTAAATAGAGCTTGGGAAGCCATTCTTCACATGAATGAGCATGAGCTCATCCCCCTTCCATTTACTGAAAAATACACCAGGTTTCCTCTGTAGAGAAACCCAATAATTTTTTCCTGATGTGTTTAACCATGCCACAGGCAATGTGCATAACTACAGACAAAACAAATATAACCACTGTTATGACCTGATTATAAAAGATGCCTCTGCCTGAATTAAGGTGCAAATGACACCACATGCAGAAGTCAATACCATGGATTTTATTTAACGGTAAAAGTCATGTAGTAGAGAGAAAGAAACAGGAGGAGAGGCAGGGAAGAGAAGGGAAAAAAAAGACAGTGAGCGAAAAAGAGATTAAGCAAAGATACCACACCACATGGATGCCTGTGGCATCCCACTCTTCCTTTTTCAACCTCATCTTCTCAGTGGTGGGGATCCCAGAGTCCTTCTTCTGGAGGTTCCACTTTTAGGTCCAAGTCACAGGTAACCACAGGGCCCAGATGCAGTTCCTATAACGTGAGGCGTGTGTATATGACTAGTGCTGAGAAAACAGACATAAAATGATGTATGTGATGTATCATTTACCAGTCACAGAGACATGTCTTGTTGGAGGTGTTCAACTTAAGGAACCAGAAAAAAGGCAAGAAAAGAATGAGGTAGAGAGAACAGTGCTGTTGAGACATGCAGTGCAGTCATCTTCAGTAGGCAAACCTCCACTTAGAAAGCTAAGAAGATCAAAGCTAGCTGGTTATATTTTTTTAAATAATTGAATGCAAATGAATGATCATGAATTTTCAGAATAATTAAGTTCTCCATCAAAAAAACAAGGAATTTGCCATGTGCCATCATGAGTCAGCAATACATCCTTGTGGCAAAGAAGACCAATGGTGTCCAAGGCTGCATTAGGAGGATTATTGCCAACAGGGACTGAAGCATCTGTTTTATGAGGAAAGACTGAGAGCTGTGAATTTTCAGTGTGGATAAGACAAGCTGAGGGGAAGTCTTATCAACAGACATAAATACCTGAAGGGAGGGTGCATGGATGTTGGACTCAGGTTCTCTTCAGTGATGCCAAGTGACAGAGGCAATAGGCACAAAGTGAAACACAAAAGGTTCCATCTGAGTTTTCCAATGTGCACTGAAAGATTTACTGGTACCATGAGGACATTTTAAGGAACAAAATTGCTAAACACTGAAAGGAGTAAAAAATATCTGAACTGTAAAATAACCAGTCTGATAAACACTCAGTCTTTTATCATAGCAAGAAAAATAGTCTGACATGTTCTTTCTGTGATAGACAAGGTTATGAAATATACAGAAAAATGACAAACAAAATACATAGTATATGATAAACAGATTACAAAATACATTGAAATCATATAATACATTGAGATAGATAGAATCTTTGGAAAGAACCAAGCACCATGTTTTATTCAGACAAAAAGAAAAAAAGGTGCCGGGAACTCTCAATTTTTTTACTCACTTTAATGGAAACTGTGCTTCCATAATGGTCCTTAGAAACCAATTCAATATCATACAAAGATTGAACCTAATTCATAATTTGGGTACATTTTAATTTGCTAGATAAGGGAATTAGAGAGACCCTGAATTCAGCTTCCTTAAGAGGTTCAAGTAACTTCATCCTACATAATCTACGTTTTGGGTTTGTTTTTTTTAATATTTCCAATTAAGACTTTCTCTCTTAATTAAGAGTGAAATTTTGGTATTCTTTGTTAGGAAAGTTTAGTTTGGAGTTTGACCATTAATTTCAGTGGAGCTGGATTTTTTACTGCTCATCATCAGATGTTTTATATAAAAACTGCTACCTTTACACTGATACTTTGTACTGCTTTTCTTTTGTAGTTCTTTGTAGAAAAAAAACCAAACAAAAAACCCCCCAAAGAAACAAACAAAACCCAACAAAACAACAACCAACCAAACAAAAAAAACAAAAAACGCTCCCTGCTTCTAGTAATGTATTCTGTTCATATTTCTTTAAGGATAATACTGCCTAGGTTCTTCTTTTAATTAGAATCTTGAATAAAGTTTTGAATTTTACTCAAGGTCAAACATTGTTTCTTGAAGTTTCATCTGACTTTCATCTCCAGAAAACTTGGGATCCTTTTATGTTAAAAAATAATTTAAATATATATTTACTTTTATCTGAAATCTTAAATGAACAGAGGGAGTTGTGTACAGTTCCCTAAACTTTATATCTTATATCCTATTCTATTTCCTCGTATTCAACATATGCATTAAATATATGAGAGCATTTTTTTCCTTCTTATTTTGAAGAAAATAGGCAAAGTTGCATTGAACCATTTATGAAATCTAAATCATTTATAAGAGAAAATTGTTACAGTTTATCCAAATGTAGAAAAATAGTTTCTGAAGAGTACAGACCACTAAAAAGATTTTTTTCCTGTTTACATTCAGGAGTAGAAGCTGTTATTGTCTAGAGTGTTTCATCTGCTCAGCGTAGCATTAAGTAAATATCTCTCTGCAGGTTATCACGATGCCAGCAGGGAGCTTAGATGCATGTATGCACAATTGCTCTCAGCATTTAAAAAAACAAGAAAACTCTATGTTTGGATGTAGAGTTAAACAGGTAATGCAAAAAAAGTATTGGAGAAACTTATTTCTACTGTATATAATACACTCCTGTATGCCATATACTTTACACCCCAAACTTCGTGGTAGACTGAGATTTATATTCATACAAAATCTGGTTAAAGACACAGAGAAAGCATTCATGCTGGGGTGTCTTAGCATGTCAAGTTTCCATCAAAACCAGTCAACACATGCATCTGCTGTGTCTGAGGAATCTGTTTTAATTCAGAATTATATTTATTTGTCAGTCACGACTTCTTTTAATTTAAGAAAATTTCTTTCTAGGAACTTCATAAGACTAATTGAGTTTTTAGTACCACATAACTAAATAAAGTGAAAAACTTTGTATGGAACATTATCTTGTAACTACTTCCTGTGTGAATTAGGAATTTATGGCTCTTCTGCTTTCTCACTGAACTCTTCTGGTGTCCAGATTTAGAGTGAAGAAGCAAGACAACATTTAAATAATTGAAGACATGCAGAAGGTTAGAGGTTAAGCAAAGGACAGAGATACATATGCATAACTTGAAATGTTTATAAAAAAATTCTTAAAAAGTAGGATGGGAAAAATTTCTTATTAACAATATAATCCAGGGTTTTGCCTCTAAATCTCCCATTTCGTTCTGTTTCCAATGGAAGCAGAGTTTTGATGCACCTAAAATAATACAAAGCTAGATCCAAATCAAGAACTTACAGTAAATGTCTGTTGACCTATGTGGCTTGAAAACCTCACTGCTTATGGTTTAGTTCTTTAAAGATCCTGAGTTCTCCCAGTCAAGCTTCTTCAAAGCCTTCAGCCCTGTACACATAAATGGCAGCATTGCAGAGAGGATAGTGTTTCCATTTCTGTGTCATACCTACAATTGACTTTGAGTCCGGCGACACTGAAAAATAAAATCCAAATCTGAAATCATAGGACGAAACTGATCCCTTGCGCATCCACTGAGAACACTTAGCTTAGAAGAAATCATAATAGACACCACTTCCAGTTAAAATGTGATGAAGAAGGAAACACTACCACTTACAAATTAATAGCTTTGTGAGATGAAGTGATAATTTATATTTCTATGTTTCAAAAGGAATTTCAGGCTCGGATATATCATAAGGATATTTCACAAGCAGTTGTGTCTCCTTTTCCAGCTTTTAAAAATGTAAGAAAAGTGAGGCTCTTAATATTATGATGGATACATTCCATATTTGGATCCATGCACATTTTCACCATACATTACTATTTTTAGATTAATTCTTTCCATAAAAGAAAAGCTTAATATACTGCAATTTCTAATATTCACTTCTACAATGTAAAGATAAGGTCTAGAACCTGTTTCAGAGGATAAATATTTAGTAAATAACTTCATATGCCTACAGATGCTAATAAATCCTTTTAATTAAAAAGGGGAAGAAGGAACAGATCTAAAGTTGGAAGAACATGACAAATAATAAAAAAAACAGCTGTATGAAATACATTTCAAATAATAACAGCTACAATGAGGAGAAAAAAAAGCTAGATTCTGAAACAAGAGGACACGATAAAAGATAGAGAGGCTGAGTAGTTCTGTGGATTATTTTTTTCTTTCAGGAAAATTTCATTAAAAGAATGGACTTAATAATGACAGAGACAAAGCTATTACTGTGGTCCCATAATTAATCTTTTATAAAGCACATTTTATCAACCTGCAGTAAAAGCTATTCAGTACAAATAACTAGTGAGGCAGTTATACAGCATATTATATTTTTACTTTTTGCATCAAATTTACAGCAAATATTTTGAGTTTGGCTCAGTAGGATTAGGGCTCTTAAGAACCCATACATTCAAGCTGGAGGGGACCGGTGGGCGTCGGTATATCCTCAGCCTTGTAAATATTTGGTAGCTTGTATTCAGCTACAAGAGGCCTTTGAAACTATTCAGCCCTGAACTGAGAATGTCAGGAGACGAAGAATCCCTCTTAGCTGCTGAAACATTGTTGCACAACTCAAAAAATCAGTTATTCTTAACATTTTTATCATCTATATTTTCTGCTGATATATGTAAATTAAATCGATTAATCTTATTAAGGTTTTGACTGAAAAGCATTTTTTTCCTCTTTGGAATAATTCATGTTAAATTTTGGGTTTGCTTTTCTTTTTTATTCATGTAAGCCTTTTCAATATCCCTTTCAAAATATGCTCACAAGAATGACTTCCATATCCTGATACATATTTCAGCAGTATTTCCTTATTCTTCTTACTTACACAGCAAAAGATCAAAATAAGCCTTTTTGTCACAAGTTTATCATGAGAGCTCAGGCTGTTTTTTTGTGCTTTGTATAGCTCTCAGAATTTTTTTTTTCAGAAGCTGTTGTTCATTCCTTAAAAACATAACTTATACATTTAGCTGTGCTAAATACGTTTCTTTGAATGGGTCAGAGTTATCAAGTACTTTCAATAACTCTGTGTGATTGCTATGTCTTGCTCATCAATTTACCATGTTACCAATATTTGTGTCAGAAAATTTTATCAAGAGTGTGTTTTTTCAAATTTACTTCCAGAGAACTGAAGGGAATTGTGACTATCATTGGTTGGTACCATTCCTTAGGGAATCCTGCTAGAAATAGCAATGGTGCTGCTTGGGATGCTTTATTTTTTTTCATTAATAATGGACTGGAAAGGACGTAATCATTCTTTTGAGATAAAAATATATCAACCTGCTTATTTCTAAACACAATTTGATTGAACATTGCAGCCATTTTTCTGCAGATATGATTTAAACATAATGCTTAGCTTTCTTCCTTAAATATTGCCACACTTTCCATTTTCCTGTTGCAGTATCATCAGTGTCAGTGTTGTAGTTTCTTTTTGATTCCTTGACTTTACGTATTCAGTGTAGGATGCTGGAGACACAATACTCTGCAGCAGGTAGGAAATATATGTCCCCACAAGAAACATGCCCCCATTCACTGGGGAAAAGGATGAAATTATTTCTTTCTTCATGACATTCATTACCTTTCCTTCATGTCGCTAAATTTAGATATGCATATGTAGTCTCTCTCCAACTCTCTTGTCTCTGAGACAAAGGTACTTGTCTCAGTACCCGTTACGTACTGGAAAGTTGCTGGAAGGTCTCCCCTGAGCCTTTCCCTTGCCAGACTGAACAATCTCTACTATTTCAGCCTCTCCAAACAGAGGTACTGGAGCCCTCTGATTATCTTCATGGCCCTCCCTCCGCTGGACTCACTCCAACAGGTTCATACCCCTCTTATGTTGGGGACCCCGAAGCTGAATTCTGTACTCCGGGTGGGGTCTCACCAGAGCAGAGTTCAGATTGGGAGAATCACTTCCCTTAACCTGCTGGACCCACTTCTGCAGCCTGGGATATGTTTGACTTTCTGGGCTGCAAGCACACAGTGCTGGGTCATGTTGAATTTCTTGTCCATCAACACCCCAAGTCTTTCTACCCAACACTGTTCTCAAGCCATTCTCCACTCAGCCTGTATCTGTGCTTAGGATTGTCCTGACCCACAAGTAGGACCTTGCACCTGGCCTTGTTAAAACTCATGAGGTTCACACAGGCCCACCTCTCAAGCCTCTCAAGGTCTCTCTAGATGGTGTCCTTTCCCGCCAGTGTGTCCCTTCAGAGAGCACCACACAGCTTGGAGTCATCAGCAAACCTGCTGGGGGGGCACTTCTTCCCACCGTCCATGCCACCAACAAAGGTGTTAAATGGTGCCAGGAATAGTATTTTCCACTACAATGAGTGCAACTTCTCTTGCGTTTTTAAAGACTGAATTATGAAAATCAGATCAGATCTTCAGATTATAAATCATCATAGGTATATAAATTTTAAAGAGATGTGCATTTAAATTAACTAATGATTCAACATAAGTAAGATGTGAGCACATTAATGTGTGTATTCATGATTCTGTAACTGTTAGTCAAACAGTGAAACATGAAAACATACTAATGGAGAATATGATGCAATATTCAACTGCATTCAAAAAACAGTGTTTGATCAGGTTTTACCCTCAAGACTGGGATTTTTCTTTGTATGTATTATGAGCAGTTTTTCAAAGTGTTATCACCTGCAGCATCAAAACTTTCCTTCTGTTTTTCTTATTGTGCTATGAATTAAACCTTGCTCATTCCCCCAGAAACACACACACACACAAACAAAA
>VXBC01001956.1:190054-214988 GCA_013399945.1 Ploceus nigricollis | reverse complement strand
AAAAAAAAAAAAAAGAGGATTTAATTTCTTCTATACATTCTTCATATCCCAATTGTTTTCAATTTTTTTTTTACAAAATACCATGAGAATATCTCTGTTGCTACTGGTTGGTAAGCTGTTCTCATGACAGGTTGCTAGTATATTTTCTACAATATGCCACATCAATGTGTTGGTAAGTGATTAAAAAAATAAAAGGTTTAGTTTCTCCCCAAGGATTTTCTCAAGATATTACTTCCTGAATGATCATTTGACTTCAGTATCAACAAATCAGTCACAATATATATATTTTACCAATACTAATATCCATGTATCAAACTGGAATAATTTTATTAATTATTAAAATTAAAATTAATTAATTATTTTTAGGAAAAAGATTTAAACATGAAAGAAAGTAAGGAAATATCTGCTCATATTTCTATATGAAGGAACTGGGGGAGGTAGAGATCAGTAGAATGGGAAAATTAAACTATAGGTAGACTACTGTGACTATATTTTTGACTTCTGGTGAGATTCTGCTTTCAGAAAGATACTTCTGTTTTAATAAGGATGATAGATGACAACTGAATCTTTACAAAATATAAGCACTTGGAAGAATGAAAATTTGAATAGAGTACCCAGGAAAAATGAAAGTATAGCACAATGAAACAGAAAAAAATAAGAAAAACAAGACATCAAGACAGGCATGCTGATTTTGAAGAGGAAAAGTTCTTGCACTGACCTAAAGCTGACAGTTTCCATATAGTTTACTATAGCCTAAAGTGCGTTAAAGGTGAAGTGATTATGCCAGTACACAAAGGGGTTTTTTTAATAACTAAAAGAAAAGGGAGAATTTTTTCTCAGAAAATATGCCTTGTTCTAGCTATAATTTTTTGCACTAATTAACGTTTATCATAGTATATTCTTCTTGTTTTTTCAGATACTATTTAAATAATAAGGGGTAAAATTATTTGATGTAATACCGAATATCCTAAGACAAAAAAAAAGTCATTGTATAGATTTGATTTTTTTTCATTTAATAACTGTATAAATATAGAACATTGTGCCATTTCTCCTGTGCTAATTTTGTTTCAACTCTCTGTTGGCAGTAAAACTAAGAGAGAGATACATAAAATACAAATTAGATACCTTGAATTTTAGAAATAGAAGCCTTGAAGTTCACAGAGATATCATAAAGAAGCACACTGGAAGCAGAGAAGAAAAGAAGTTGAGGAAGGGATTGCTTCCAAAGCTGATGATGTGAAATAAGACAGTTAAGAAAATGCTAAGACTGTTTTTCATAAGAAAGGAAAAATATAGTACCTGGAAGAGTGAATGGATATCAGTTGACATAGACTAGAAGAGACTACTCTTTTATATTGCTGGTTTCTTAAATAATGAGAAATCAAAAAAGTAAACTGACCCACTGAAAGTTGTGAAAAGCACAAAACAGAAGTCTCTAATTTTCCTGTTACAATTAAAACAATTTTTTTCCTATTCCTTTAATAATAAATTTACAATGAAAAGATATTGAAATAATTTCAAAAAATATCTGCAGGGAAAATAAAAAAAGGAAAAACACATTCAAAAAGTGGAGGAAAAGGTATTAGATTCACAAATTAGACTTCAGCAGTGATTAACTCATCCAATAGTGTAGTCACTGAAGTACACATCAAACCCAGTGATATCCTAGTAAACATCCTTTAATGTCTAGTATCACCCCCAACATATTTGTATGGACAAATATAGGTTGTATTCTATGCCCTGTATCAGCCTTTATTCTGATTTAAAATTATATGGATAAACTTCACAAGCAGAGTTATTTTCTCTATTGGATGTTGATTGTTGGTAGTCTCTGTCTCTATGTTAGTAATTAAGTTAATTAATGCTGGAACACAAATGTCACATCACCTCTCTTCAACCACAGATTACAGATTCTTTTGTTTTCTCTGCTTTAGTTACTATCTGAGTGACTATACTGTGACGATGCAGAGCAATGCAGAGTCCCCAGGCAGTGCAAAGGAGAGCCCCTTTATTGCAACAACCGAGACTTTTAAACCAGTTAGACAGTTACCAGTTTACATAGTTTTAAGGCACAACAAGCCCAAGTCAACCAACCCCCACACACCATGATGTGGACACGCAGCAGTCACACAGCACATGTCTCATGTGTCTCACATGTCTCATGTCTCTCACGTCTCTCTACCCCTCCCTATTCCAGATGAGTCACTCTTCCCTAGTTCCCTTCTACTTAGCCTAAGCAGCAGGCCTGAGCCATGATTTTACAAGGGTAACAAGGCCCTTATTTTATAAGGCTTTACCTATATGCAATACTTTACTTTTAAAAAGTAATTCCAAGAGGAAAAAAATGAATTTCAGCCGGACCACATCAGAAATTGGTAGCCAAAGTGCTACCTATGAAAATGCCAAATATGAATTAGAAGTGATTCCTTAGTTATAGGGGAAAAAACACAACAATATTTCTAAATAAAGGTATTCCAGAATCTAAAGCAAATCCACAGTCTTTCTAAATCTAGGGTTTCATACACTTTGGTTTAGTTTCTTTCTAAGAATAACAGATTTTTTTTAAAATTTTTTTTTTTAGTTTTTAACTAAGGAAATATTTATCTTTTTAAATTAAAACAATAAATATAAACAACTTCATACAGTTCAAGCCAAAGTATATAAAAATATGTTTTGTTCATTAGCCAAACCAGTGAGTCACCCAGTATAGTCTTAACAGGAAGCAACAAGAGACAAACAGTTCAACAGAGATGTATTTTAGGGAATATCACTAAAGTAAAACTGAGAAACTGTCACTGTGTTCAATTATAAAATTAAAAAAAAAAATCTCAGAAATCTCAGTGAATTTTAGATCATGGTAAAATTCTGTCATCTGGATGTAATTTGATAGAACTGTGAATCATCAAACCAGATTCAGGACTTGACAGAATAAATTCTTTGTTCTTGCTCAAATATTAAGATGTGCCTGATTAGCTCAGCTGTCTTCATTGATGCTTTTCTGACCTGGGACAACCAATTGTCTTAGTTCTGCAGAGTGAGCTCTGTTGCTGAAGGTCTGCTGTGGTAACATGCACAATGAGAAAAGGACATGGTGAGACATATATTTTTTCTAACTGCTTTCAAAGCCAATGAAAGTTCAAGTTCTACATGTTACTTGACTTTGCTCCACAATTCATTCCAACTGAGACGGCTTTTAATTTTTTTTTTTCTGTTGTAGGACCTGAGTTTGACCCAGAGAAAGTAGAACTACATTTGAAGCTCTGTTTCTTTGATGTATACCCTTTATTCAAATCAAGCTTTATGTTTGACACCCTCCAGTGTAAAGCTGAAGGCCTTTTTATTTGTATGTTTTTCATGTTAGGATTGTTTTTCCTATCTTGCTTGGTTCCACCTCTGGCCCCTGGCCCCTCCTTATAATCCACATATTTTGTGGCGCTTATTTCTTTGAAAATAATGAACTAAACACATACCTGCATATTTCAGCTGATTTTCACTTCTATAATATTACAAAAGCAAAAAAACCCCCCTATCTTTGTGTGTTTACAATTATTTGCATCATTGAAGTGACCTTAAATTCCCAGACCAAATTCACCAAATTTAACTCACTTTTCAGATGTTGGTGTAAAAACAATTAAACAGTGGAATAGGATACATCTATACTTTAATATTTCTTTTCCCTTACTTTTATTCCTATTCTGATTCCTATACCTATTCTTAATCACATTTCTGTAACAGTTGATCATGTCTGAATCTTGTAGACACTAAATACTTACGGAACTAAATACAATTAATTGAGACCTTAAAGAAGAAACAACTATGAAGTGATTCTGAAACCAATAAGAGGAGACTGAAAGAAAGAAAATGGCTGCTTTAGCTCTAAAAATTTCTGAGAATTATATTTTTGAATATGAAGAAAACATCAATTTTATTTCCAATAGCTTAGAGAATTATTAGAAAAGGAACTACATTAATAGGAACTATGGAGTAGTTGTTTTTCAAACTGAAACTTTCAACCCCAGTAGTTTTCATAGAATTATGGAATTTTGGGGATTGGAAGATGTGGATATTCTCAGTTCAGTCAAAGAAAGAACAGAGATAATTTTCTCCCAGGCCAAGCCTGAGAAACTTAGAGAAAATAATTAAAACAATTATAATCTCTCTTTCTGTAACTGTTGTTTATAGATATGATTTTCTAGAGTGTGCTATTCATAGCTCACCAATAGTGTGAGAGGTTTTTACTTTGAGACCAATCAAGTCTCACCTTAGCAAGTCACATTATAAAAAGACGCGCTACTTTCATTAAAGCCTGCTAAACCACCTTCTGAAGACTGGAGTCTTTTCCTTCCAACCCTTTTAAAAATCATCTAGTCCAACTCTTTGTCATGGGCAAGAACATCTTCCACTGGAGACCCCATCCAACCTGGCCTAGAACACTTCCAGGGATAGGACATCCACAAAATCTCTGGGCAACCACTTCTACTTTATTTCCACCCTTATTGTAAAAAATGTCTTTTTTTTAATGTCAAATCTGTTCTCCTTCAGTTTAAATCCATTGCCCATTGTCCCCAGATTCCTTGGTAAAAAGTCTCCAGGTTTCTTACAAGTCCCCTTATACACTGAACGCCTCCATGAAGCCTTCTTTTTTCCAGTCAGAACAGCCTCTGACTCTCTCAGTCTTTCTGCATAAGAAAGCCCTCATGATTTTCAAGGCCCTTCTTTGTGTCCACTCAATCAGATCCATGAAAAAAAAAAAGCATCTGTCTTCCATTATCTTGTCCTGATGACCCCAGAGCTGGACACAGTACTCCAGATGGGTTCTCATCAAACCAGAATAAATCATCTCACTTAGCCTACTGGCCACCCTTCTTTTTATGCAGTCCAGAATATGTTTGGCTTTCTGGGTTACAAGTGCACCTTGATGGCTCATGTCCAATTTTTCTTCCACCAGTATCCCTAGGTTTTGCTCCACAGGGCAAAACCCCTTTCAAATCCTTCTGACTGTATTGATATTGCCCTGACCCAGGTGTAGCACCTTATACTTGGTCTTGTTGAGCTTCATGAGGTTTCCATGGACCCTGTTCCCAAGCCTGTCAAGATCCCTCTGGATTTTATTCCTTCCCTCTAGCAAATTGACTGCACCACACAGCTTGGTGTCATGCATAAATTAGCAAGGGGTGAATTCAGTCTCACTGTCTATGTCACTGGTGAAAATATTAATCAGTACTGATCCCAGTCTATACTTGGTCCATGAATATATTCCTGAGAGACACAACTCATCACTGGTTTCCATTTTGTCCTAGAGTCATTAACTGCAATTTTTTGGACACAACCATCCAGCAAATACCTTATTCATTTTAACAGTCCATACCACAAATCTATGGCTCTCCTATTTAGAGGTAAAAATGTAATGTGGGACCATATCAGAGGCCTTACAGATCTCCAGGGAGATGAAGTTAATAGCTCTTCCTTTGTCCACTGATAGTCATTTTTTCAGAGAAGGCCGCTATCTTAGTCGGGCATGATTTGCCCTTGATGAAGCCATGTTTGTTGTCTGTCTCTTATCACCTCCCTGTCTTCTACATGTTTCAGTATAAATTCCTGGAAGATTTTGTCAGATACTGAAGTGAACCTGAATGGTAGTTAGTTACCAGGGCCTCCCTTTTTAAAAATGAATGTGATGTGTCTTTTTCTCTGGTAACTGGGGAGATCACCTGGCTTCCATGACTCTTCAAATATGATGGAGAGCACTTTGGTAACTAAATCTGTCAATTTCCTCAGAGTTCTGGGATGCATCTGATCAGGTCTTAGATATGGCATAGAAGCCTGCAAATTTTAGGAAATTTGGGGATTTTTTCTTAATTTTAACCATTTTTCCATTATTTTTTGCATTTTCCTCTATTTTTCCTTCTTTTTTTATTAGCACCCTCACAAAAATGGTATCATAGGTTTGCTTTATTTGTAGTTCTTGTAAAAGCATCTGTCTTCCCTTATCTGATAGTATTTCTAGTTGTTTCTCTTACTGTATGTTCTCCTGTGAAGACTGCTTTGATTGCTTCTTTTCCATGTTAGATTGTTGATATATTTTGGTAACTCAGAGAGACATCTCTGTGACCATCTCTGCTTTGATGGATATTGCCTTCCTTTGAATTGGTCTAGTACTGCCTTTCTATTTTGCTGTCTTTCCTTTTCATCTGCCTGAATTGTCTTTATGGGTTGAGGCAACTCATTCTTTGTGACCAGAAGGTGAATGTCAAGGGCAGGATTTGTCTTACCAAACCCAGAAGTTAGAATGCAGATATCCGTGCCTTAGCAAGTCACCTGCGCTCCTGACAGTTACGTGTCAAAAAACACGAGACTTAAGAGTAAGATTACTCATGTTTTAAAGTAAATATCAAAAGTGGCTCTAAAGTATTATACTTTCATTAGTCCTTTTATCTTCATTTAATACAGAGGGAGGTGGTCATTAAAGGCTCAGATGCAGACAGCTACATTTGAGAAATCTGAAGTGAGCTGAACATGCAAACATCTCCAAGTTGTTGACTGATTTTATCCATGTAAATGAAAAAGAAAGTGAAGAAAAAGTGTATGGAACTAACACTGATATAACTATTTATCATTTTTACTAACCAAGTAATTGGCCTTTTTTAGACAAAAAGCTTTTTTTCTCCTGCTTTTTTTTTTTTTTTTTTTTTAATATCCCAAACCATCTTAGTCTCTTTCATGTTCTAACACTACAGTTTTCAGGAAAAAGCCTGCCTAAAATTCCCAGTAGGAAAGACCCTTCTCATTCTAGCATCTTCAACATCTGTGGGAAACAAAAATAAAACACAAAAATTAGACCCTGCTAAACCTGGCTCTGCAGGGAGGATTTTACTAGTGTGTGAATAAGTAAAACCATTTGTCCTCATGGACTCATGCTGACTATGCACAGAGGAGTTTGGGGTTGCTTCCCACCCCCACTCAAGATGTTGTTGTTAGAATAAGGTTATCTGTTTACCAGCTTGTTTATATTTATTTAAATAAGAATAAACACACATAGCCTTAAAAAAAATCAGTGGAAGTGAATAAGAAAGCAGTATATAAAAAGGACATATATCTATAATGTTCTAATAAATAAACCATTAGCTGTTCTTACCACATATTATCTCTGGAAATATCTTAATTCTCATGGAAAAGTCATCAGTGCCCCTTTTTTCATATCTATAACACATTTTTCATCCTACACATGATTTTTAGCATTATTTGTTATTAAATTTGTCTGAAACTTTCTTTTAAAAATATTTTTATTAGTTACATGTAACTTCAGATGAAGATAACTGTGAATGCCCAATGTACTTTGGGTTTTTTAATTGAGGAGTGTTGAGAGTCTATTTTTAATTAAACAAATGCTTTTATTTGCTGTTCCTTTTTAGGTCTCTTAAACCCATTCTGGTCAGTCTCATCTCTCTTTATTAAGGATGTGGTTTCAGAGGAAAGACTTGCCTAAATATCTTATGTGAGATTTTCAGGCTACCTTTGATCTAAAATTTTTACTTTGCGTAGGAAAACAAGAACACTAAAATGAAACAAAGTCATCTGAGAAAATTTTATTTAACCATTTAAATATATTACTTGAAGAGTTTTTCCTGTGTTTCACTTTTTTGGAATACAAGGCATAGATTTGTGGAAAGCCACCCAATTTGGATAGGACATTGGAAAAGCTACTGGTTGTACATACATTGAATATTGAATCTCATTTTTAGCAGCTAAATATTCTTGGAACCTATCTCCACTGAGTGTGTACCTATTTCTTGCATCTTTTAGCACTGATCTAATAATGTAAACAAAATCTCTACTAACATTCAGAATTTGTAAGTCAGTATTATACAAAATTTCTGGAAGAATAAAGTTTCTAAGAGCTGGCCAAAACATGGAATAGGGTTAAGCAGTAACAAAAAGTTCATTAACAAGAGGCACAAAATCCCCCAAGCTATCCTGAATCTAACTTTCTTTCTCCTCATTTTCTGCCCTTGAAATGAAAGCACAAAATAAAGTAGGAAATACAATAAAACAAAACAAAAGCAATTTCCCTGACAGCAAGCCATGATAGCTTCTCCTTTGCCATCTATCGTGTTTGATCCTCTCAGAGTTTGATTCTCAGGGAATTCAGGTTTTTTTCCTTCTATTTTAGTCTCTTTAGGCTCTTGTACTGTTCTCATCAATGCAGCAAGTTTTTAGCTTACTGATTGAACAGAATTTATCTGTACCTGATCTTCCAAAATTGTCTGTGTTCTGCCATTCATCAGTTTCAGCATGTGTTCTATATAGTTGTATCTATCAGTATTTTTTTTTTCTTTATTTCCTATTAGAGATATAATTACTTTGTGGTCGCCACATTTTTCCATACAGGCTACAGGCTTTTGCAAGTGCAAGGATAGTTCGTTTTTCCTAAAGTGCTTTCAGGTAGCTAAGGCATTTCAAAATCTGATTCTTTCTCTAGGAAACTTTCTTACTCTTTTTCATCTGTAGAGAGAAAATATAATCATTTACATAATTTAGAAAGAAAATGCTTGCTATATAAAGGACAGTTCTTTCATATGTTAAGCAGGATCAGTCCATTTTTATCATACTTTTCGTTCCATAAAATAACAATACTGTCTTTGAGGAATTCTTTGCATGTGGAGATACAGGAATAACGAGAGCCCCCTCCACAGCTGCTGCTTGTCAATAGCATTGCTGTATCAGCAACATGCTTAAACAATCTGGGATGACAGGAATGCTATTTCCTTTCTCTCTCCAGGTGGGAACCACTCCCTACTCTTTCCATGATTAAAGAAAGTGACCCCAATGTCAGCTGCCTGGGCTTCAGGAAATATACCACCTTTTTGTAATGACAGTTTTAGGATTCCAGGTTTTGGTACATGAAAGTGGATTGTTTGTTTTGGTTTGGGTTGGTTTTTTTTTTGTGAGGGGTGAGAGAGAGCATGGAGATAGAGGAAGGGGGAGCTGGTTTGTGTGATCATTGTGTTCACTGGGATAATACTTACCTTGTTTTTAGCTAACAAGTACACAGAAATGTACCAGCTCAGTTATGAACTGCACTGGCAAAGGACCTTTCAAGTGCTTTTCATGAGTAATGCCTTCGTGCACATCCCATATAACACACATGCTCAGTAGCATTCTTTCAAACACTGTTTTATATCTCTAAAATTTTAAGAGTTACAACAGGTAACTTAATTACAAAGCAAGCAAAAGACCCACAACTGAGTGAAATCATGTTAATTTCTTTCTTCTGACTTACTGATGACAAGGAAGTTCCATGGGGGGGTTACACAATTCACAGACTGACGCACATTTTACCACAAGCATATTGTCTCTGTTCATTGAAAACTTTCTTCTCAGACCTTGATATGTGGTGAATTAGACACAATAAATTTCATCTCCATACAATGCATCATTTGTATTAAGTTTTCCCAGAGAAACTTGTATTTTACAAAGTACAACTTGGATTTTTTAGATACACTTGAAATAAGTAGGGGAGAGAGCTGCATTATGTTTATAGTAGAAAATAATGCAACTTGCTAGTTGTAAATAAGCAAAGCAAGGCAGCCTTTCTGAGGACCAGTTGCCCATCCTACACATGATTCTGGAGGGATTACTTCAGAATGTTCTAGTTTGGTTGTGTAGCTTTAAGGTTCATTAACTACTAAGGACCATGGAGAAATGTCAGGCATCTGACTTAGATGCCTGAAATAGACACCTTATGAGTGCATAATGTCCTTCTGAAAACCTTCAAAGAATCCATTCCTTGCTAATTCTAGGATCAAATGCAGGAGTATTTGATTATACAAAATGCAAAAACTTTATTCAGAAGAACTTGTTCACTAGGCTTTTCAAAATAGTTGGAATTCACATGCAAAAATTGTATTAGCTAGATTTTATGGCAAAAGTGGTGTGAAAATATTTTGCAAATGAAGTCAGAAATGTAGCCTAAAAGCCTTAGTCTATTTTTTGATTTATAAATTTCATTTCCTAGTTATCACTTGGAAAAAACACTGAAAATTGATGTTGAAAATACAGAGCACTAAACTGTAGATAGATGCAAAATATGTGTCAAATACTTGGAAAAGCCATGTAGAATTTAGCAAGTGAATAGAAAGCAACTCAAAGGATCAGCAAAATAAAATGTTTCCTTACTGAAGAAAAGAGATTTTCTGCTTGAGAAATAGATGTGAATACTTGATGTTATCCCTCCCCAGTTGTCAAGCTAATTACCTCTACACTCATAAAAAGAATGAAAAAATCCAGCATTGATTAGATTTCTAATCTTGTGAATAACTACCTACTAAGGTCTCAGAATTTTTTCTTCTGCTTGAGAATAAATCTTTTTAAGATTAGAAAGAATAAAGCAGGCCACTGGATTTAATAAATGTTTCCAAGTTTGTGTCCTATACTAGACCATTATTCTGTCATTGCGCGTTTTCCCATAACTGTAGTGTTACGAAACAGAAAGTGTATTTACAGCACAATCTAGAACCAAAATGAGATACAACTATTCTTTTGCAGATTATCTTTGCAAACTAACTGCAAATGTAATACCTCCAAGATCAAACAAAAAAGTAAACTCAGTTTCTCAACTGTTACCCTTTCATTTCAGTATCACTGGACTAGATTCAGGCTTTACTAATTGGTACATGCCTGTTAGAGAAGTTGGAGCTAGCAGCCTCACTCTTGTAGCAGCAGGAGAAAGGGTTGCTATGTAACTAATTACAGCTATCAGCAGTGGTTCTGTTTTAAACGGTGTATGAATTAGGCAGTCTCCTAGAAGCACACACAAATGAATTTGCCATTAACAATGAACAGTTCTGTGAAAAGAGCGCAGTATAAATTTACTTAGTCCATCCTGGGATTAGGCAGACAGCTCTACACTTATTTGGCTTCTGAAGTAAATTTCAATGGAAAACTTAAGAGGCTTTTCTCCAGCAAAATGAATTTTGCCACATACTTGATGCCTTATTGCAATACAGACCGTATTCCAATTCCAATTACACTAATGCAAGCTGTGAGTAAGTTCATTGTGCTCACTGGAATTACTCTAGATTTACAACAGTGTTATCTGAGATTTACACCTCTATAAATTAATCTGAAATGTGGCCACATGGCCTAGGTGGTTGTTAGCTTAATAGGAAAAATATAGTTGCATAAATAGTTGATATCCTTCACACTAGTTTGGGACCTCCTCATAGCTGCTTACTTACTCATTTGTATTAATTTACTACACCAGAAACATGTCCAATTAAAAAGAAAGGTAATTCACTCACTGTTCATGATTAGCAAAACTTTTTCTTTGCCATTACACCTATCCCTACATAATATTTATCTCCCTGAAATGTTTGGTACTGTTCTTAAAATCTTAAGGATGATGGAGGTCTGTTGTGTCATGGCATCTTGTTTCTAAGGCTGTTGAAGTACCCAGCTTTTTTCATAGTCATAACCAAACAAATCTGAGCTATGGATTAGAACTGATCCTGGCAGGAAAATCACAAATTGTACATTTTCAAGAAACATGAGTAATTGAAAAAGACTGTAATATTAATTAAAACTGTCACATAGGTCTCTTAGTCATTCTAGATTTCATTTAAAATCTTATTTCTGATTGGGTTCTAGAATTTTTGCAGCTATAGGAACAACTAGGACAAACCACATTTTCTTTTACATAAAACTGATTGCTTCTAAAACTTCAAGAAAATTAGATATGCCCTCTATCTCTCTTCTTGCACTGTGGGGTTTTTGCTAGCTCTTTCACAGGAGAATTTTATATAATAGAAATTGCTGAAGAAAAATCATGCAAATTATGATTGCACTAAATTAAGCTGTTCTCAGCTCTGTTAGTGAGCTAAGGCCAGGTTGAGTTGGTTCCCAGAGGCCTCATTGTTCATTCTTCTAAGCAATAAAATAGTTCCTCCAAAGTCATTAGGGTATATGAGACAAGTCTCTGCAGCTCCTCTCAATGAGGAGCCTGACCCAAGGACTTCATAGCAACAAATCACCCAGTTTCTACACAGATAATTTAACTCTTGCTCTTCTCAGTCCAACAGAGTAAAACAACAGTTATATTACTGTAAACAAGTGCTTCCCTAATCTTTCTGTGGTGAAAGTGTCCCTTCTAAGAGATAACATTCATGCCACCATATGTCAGTATTAGTGTGTCAGACTATACATTCTGGTGTATGATACTTTAAACTATATACTCCAAAATAAAGAAGCAATGTGCACCAAACTCCAAACCTACCTTGGGAAAAAAAGAATGAATAAAGAAAAAATAATAGAAAAAAGAAAGAAAAAAGTCAGTTCCAAAGGAATGTTTAACAGGAAATGCAGAGTACTTGTCATCACCTTGAACACTGTATAACTACTTGCACTTGTACAAAGTTGAGGTTTAATGTCACAACTTGGATTTCTAGGAATATAGGACTTTGTGTTGTCATAGAATAATTATATTGTGAAGCAGAAAAATAAAATATTCAGTAGCTATAAATTCCTGAAATTTTGAATTTTGAACTTCTTTATTATTTCTTTCTTAAATGGAATGAATTATAGAAATACAATGGAGTAAAGAAAGATCTTTTGATGCTTTGAATGGTATTGTGAAACATATTTCATTTTCTGATCCCTAGAGACAGCAAAGTACGATAAGATACCAGTGAACTTCTATTTTGCTTTTCTGTCCGTGGAAACAAAAAAATACTTTTATTTGTCTCAAATATACATTTACAAACCCAAAAATATTCTATTTAAGTAAATTAAATTCTTAATAATTCCTTTTTTACCCTGAGGCAAGATGTCTAGAAGTTAGAATGGAGGAATATTGTTTCTTTGTCTTTTTATACTTGCTGAAGAAAAAGATTTAGAGAGAGTTCAAGGATTGAAAACTACTTTTGAGTTATACCGTATTTCTGCACATTATTCTAACCTGGATATCATTAGACTGTTCTCATTACTACTTTTTTCATAATTATTTTTGTTACTGTTATTACTAATAATATTTTTATTATTATTTTTATCCTGTTACTTAGTTTCCAAGGTCAGCTCTACATATCTATTGACATAGAGTGTTGGGGTTTTTTTCCTGCTTTTCATACTGTTCACAAAAATGCTAAGATGGCCACATTCAAACCTATTCAGAAAACAAGAATTAGCAAGCACCTAGCCAATGTACTGTAACCAAATGCTTAGTCTGCTTGCATATTGTAAAGCTTCCACCAATTTCCAAAACACAGACGAAGTAAAACCTTAGTCCTGGCTATTCATTGGAAAAGTGACAAGTCCTGGAGGAAAAATTGCAATTGAAGTTAAACAAATGGGGCAAACAAAAGCAATTGCAAAAATTACCAAGGGCCACATAGACACTCTCAAGATAGTTCTGGGATGTTACAGTTCTGAACAAATCACCACTATGCCACCTCATGAAAATAAACAAAACACACTGTGGCTCTTGTACCTTAATCAGGTGGGAAAGAGTTGGTATTAGACAATTAAAAAAACCACATTTGCTAGTTAAATTATAATGGCACTTACTCCAGCTTAGATATCATCCCTCGGGTAGCAAGGATTTAATTTGACTGCACAGTTTACATTGGTTAACCTGATAGAATAAACTGTGCCAGAAAAAAAAGAGGTTTTCTCTTTATTTAGTGAGTGTAAATATGTACATTTTTTGAAAAAAAAATCATGTATATTATATCAGAAAGGGTTTGTGATATAGATGTGATGCAAGCACTTGTAAAGAACTTGAAAATATTTAGAAAAAATAAAGTTTAAACATAATTTTTATATCGGTATTTAAATTGCAATGCCCAACATCCTTTATGACTCTGGCTTTCTACTGGAGTTATTAATTTACTTGCACAATTGCTTTCTCCCCATCTCCACAAGAATGTTAACTGAATTCTAAACAGGTCCACAGACAATACAAAACTGGGAGGAGCTGATGACTCCATTGAAGGCAGGGGGCCCTGCAGAGAGACCTTGGTAAATTAGAGGGCCAGGCAAGCACCAACCATATGAAATTGAGCAAGGGGAAGTGCTGGATTCTTCATCTGGATGTATGGTAAAGACTGGGGAATGAGATGCTGGAAAGTGGTGCCATGGAAAGGGACTTGGGGGTCCTGGTTGATGGGAAGTTGAACATGAGTCAGCAGTGCCCTGGCAGCCAGGAGGGCCAAGTGTGTCCTGGGGGACATCAGGCACAGCAGCACCAGTGGGATTGTCCCTCTCTGCTCCACACTGGGGTGGCCTCACCTTGAATATTGGGTGCAGTTTTGGGTGCCACAGTGTTAGATATTAAGCTATCAGAGAGTGTCTAAAAGACAACAAAAGTGGTGAAGAGGAGAAGCCATATGGGGAGAAGCCATATGAGGAGTGGCTGAGGGTGTTTGATCTATTCAGCCTGGACAAGACTGAGGCGAGACCTTCCTCATGAGGGGAAGAGGAGGGGCAGACACTGATTTCTCCTTTCTCATGGCGAGTGACAGGACCAGGACCATGGAAATGACCTGCAGTTGTGCCAAGGGCAGTTTAGGCTGGATATTAGGAAAGGGTTTTTCACCCAGAGGGTGGTTGAGCACTGGAGCAGCTCCCCAGGGCAGTGGTCACAGCACCAGCCTGACAGAGCTCAGAACGCATTTGGACAATGCTCTCAGGCACATGGTGTGATTCTCCAGGATGGTGCTGTGCAGGGCCAGGAGCTGGAGTCCATGATCCTTGTGGGTCCCTTCCAACTCAGCTTTTTCTGTGATTCTGTGAATTCTTGAAAAAATTAATATTTATCTATTTCTCTATTTAAGTCACATTCCTCAGAAAAGAAAAAAATCATTAACAAACAATGCTTAATTTTCAAATGTATTTTTTTAAAGGAATAGTACTTTTTTTTGTTTGCTTGTTTTTTTTAAATCTGTGTTGTTTTAAATATTGAAAACATAAATAGCCTAGCTAGAGCTTATTCCCGCAGATGAATAAGATTCAAGCTATGCATTCAAAGACAGGTGAAAAACCACTCCGAGTAACACTGTAACAGGTTCCCCAGGGAGGTGGTCACAGCACCAGCCTGACAGTTCAAGAAGCATTTGGACAATGTTCTTGGCCACATGGTGTGANCAGCAGTGCCCTGGCAGCCAGGAGGGCCAAGTGTGTCCTGGGGGACATCAGGCACAGCAGCACCAGTGGGATTGTCCCTCTCTGCTCCACACTGGGGTGGCCTCACCTTGAATATTGGGTGCAGTTTTGGGTGCCACAGTGTTAGATATTAAGCTATCAGAGAGTGTCTAAAAGACAACAAAAGTGGTGAAGAGGAGAAGCCATATGGGGAGAAGCCATATGAGGAGTGGCTGAGGGTGTTTGATCTATTCAGCCTGGACAAGACTGAGGCGAGACCTTCCTCATGAGGGGAAGAGGAGGGGCAGACACTGATTTCTCCTTTCTCATGGCGAGTGACAGGACCAGGACCATGGAAATGACCTGCAGTTGTGCCAAGGGCAGTTTAGGCTGGATATTAGGAAAGGGTTTTTCACCCAGAGGGTGGTTGAGCACTGGAGCAGCTCCCCAGGGCAGTGGTCACAGCACCAGCCTGACAGAGCTCAGAACGCATTTGGACAATGCTCTCAGGCACATGGTGTGATTCTCCAGGATGGTGCTGTGCAGGGCCAGGAGCTGGAGTCCATGATCCTTGTGGGTCCCTTCCAACTCAGCTTTTTCTGTGATTCTGTGAATTCTTGAAAAAATTAATATTTATCTATTTCTCTATTTAAGTCACATTCCTCAGAAAAGAAAAAAATCATTAACAAACAATGCTTAATTTTCAAATGTATTTTTTTAAAGGAATAGTACTTTTTTTTGTTTGCTTGTTTTTTTTAAATCTGTGTTGTTTTAAATATTGAAAACATAAATAGCCTAGCTAGAGCTTATTCCCGCAGATGAATAAGATTCAAGCTATGCATTCAAAGACAGGTGAAAAACCACTCCGAGTAACACTGTAACAGGTTCCCCAGGGAGGTGGTCACAGCACCAGCCTGACAGTTCAAGAAGCATTTGGACAATGTTCTTGGCCACATGGTGTGACTCTTGAGGTGTCCTGTGCAGGGCCAGGAGATAGACTTGATTGATGATCCTTTTGGGTCCCTTCCAACTCAGCGATTCTACGAATATTCCACAGATAATGTGTTGTTATTATACCTACCTTATGGACAAGGAGCTAATACACAGAGGATGTGAGAGGTGGATTTATCATACATCACAGCTATCTAGTTATGAAACACAGTGCAAACTTCAGATGCAACATGTACTTGATTGCTATTTGTTGCATACATAAGGCCCTTAAGTCCTTGGTATTAAAATTTTCCAAGCGTCCAAAATGTATATTTCTTGGCATGTCCAGAAGTCTTGCCAGTTCGTAAAAAATTGATGGATTACCTTATGCTCAAGGTCTGTAAGGAACTACAAACTAAATATTTATCTTCCTATTTTGTCCATGTACTTGCTATAGTAGATGTTCCCAAAACAAGCCTGCTAAACCACACTGTGTGCAAGAAACAGATGCTAAGAAGACAATAAGAGCAAAACTGTCATTCATACATGAGAAATTATATTTCATTTCCTCTTCTCACCGGGAATTTGAATGACTACTTCTGAAACACTGGACTATGCAGTAGCATGTAGTTTAAAATATACAATAGATTCAGATGGGATACTTCATCCTTTCAAATTTAATTCGATTTATACAAAATAATTAGAAAGAATAAAAGTAGGAAGTTGCAGCATGAATACAGGAGTGGGTGCAAACAGGCTTAAACACAGAGTGGCTTGACAGCATGGGCATGCTGTTGTTGTGCTTTGTCCCCGTAATCCCTAGAATCACGCTGGCTCAACATCAACACAGCTGCCACAGGGCACTAGTAGAACTATCTTGACAGCAATTGGTTTTGTTCTTGTAAATTGGTGGTTATTATACTTGCTAGAGGGGCTACCTCACTGTCTAGTATTTCCTTAAATCAAAAAATATTTTTGAGAGTTAAGGAATAGATCTGAGTCTCATGATTACAGACAATTAAATTATTTTCTATGACTGTCCAAAAGGAAGTTCTTTTCTTTTTTATTTGTATCTGGGGCAGAAAGAGACTGCAAATAGTGAGTAGATGAACTATGTTTTCTTTAGAGTTATGAAAATATCAAAGCCAATATGTTTAGCAACCAACTAAACAAGAACAAGTGTCAAAAGGAGAAAATATACATCACAAGTTCAGGAGTCATTGTAAAAATCAAGTTCACAGGGAGGATTGCTTTAATTAAGATAGATGTTGCCAAGCATGTTACAGAATAAGAATTCGCTGCAGACGATGTGAACTTTCTGAGATTTCTCAGGTCCCAGCACGTGCCAAGTGCTTTCTTAGCACACACTAAGACTCAGGTTCTAGTGCACTTCCATCAGGAGGGGGAAAAAATGATCTACTTTTGGAAACATGGAAAAACAGTCACTTAGAACTTGAGTAAACTGATCCAGCTGACCGTCTCTACATATAATTGTTCTTCAGCACTGATAACTAAAGCTCTAATTCCAGTGGGGAAAGAACTCACTTGAAAATCTAGACATGGGCTTTTAAAATGTCAAAATGTAAAGCTAAAAAAACCAAAGCCAAACAAAAAGAAGTGAGCTTGCAAATGCTATTTTTGCTGACAGCTTTAAAGAAGGATAACAGTCCTTTTGACCTTGAAAATTATCAGTTCCCTATCTGACTTTTCTTTTTTTTGTGTATGTTTTGCTGGGTTTTACGAAGTTTCG
Source organism: Ploceus nigricollis (assembly GCA_013399945.1). Classification (NCBI taxonomy): domain Eukaryota; kingdom Metazoa; phylum Chordata; class Aves; order Passeriformes; family Ploceidae; genus Ploceus; species Ploceus nigricollis. The sequence continues at coordinate 197,176 of VXBC01001956.1, read as the reverse complement.
ACACTAAGGAAGATAAACGACAGTGAATGGTATCAGGTGTCCTGCAGTATTTTCTGCAGTGCCCAGGGGTTCCACTTGCTTTTAGTATACTCAGCACAGAGATGGGCTGTGCTAAGCATTTTATTGAATTTGTAGACAAGGTGCTGGTGCAATTATCATCTGTGTAATTTGCCTTCTGGGACAAAATTTATTAGCCAAATATCCCCTCTTAATTCTTTTTTAGTAAAGCTGAGTATCTTTGACAGAAACCTCCTCATTTCAATGAAAAAATATTTCAAAGTAGTTATCAAGAAAAATAATTAATACGAATCTTTTTCAATATTCCTGTCAGAGAAAAAAAAATTAAAAACAAAACAGCAAAAAAAACCCCAGAAATATTAAAATTGTAAAAATAATAAACTGAAAAAATGTATCAGACTCAATGAGAGCTGAAATGTATACATCAGCCAATGATTTACTCAAGAAGTTTTGCTGATGTCTTAAACTGTGAAAATAAGATTGAAAAAATAAAGCAAATAAATAAAGCAAATCTACTGAGGATCTAAAAGGTCTTTAATGTTATGGACACAAAGCATTCCATGGCAGTTGGGTCTCCATATTTCATAGTATATGTGCTTTTATAAATAATTTCTAGTGCTGTGTTTTCTCAAGTAACTTATAGCTCTATCCCAAAAAGCTTTGACCTCCTATTTAACCCAGAGATCATCTCCTGCCATAATTCAGTATGTGCAATATAAAGGCACAGTTTTATGGTGTACAAACATCACTGTCTAGTTGCTTTACAGGTTTGGAATTGTTACAAACAATTTGAACTGAAAAAAATGAACACAAAAAGACTACTTATGATTATGAAATTATTTGAGTGACACGCATATAAACAAGAGAAGAGGCAAATCCAAGGGCCATATTGTATAGACATAGCTGATAATTCTTAGAGGGATCTAGCACAGTGGATGCAAACCTGTCTAAATATCACTGATTTCATGATTTCTGTCCCAAACCAATAAATTTGGTAGTGCTGATGTAAATGCTTCTCTCTTAAACCGATTTTTCTAGTATATAGGTATTTCATCTGATGTTTACCTCAGTTTACCTGAGGTGAAAAACTCAGAATCCTTTCTTGCAAGCAAGAATTGCATCCATTATTTAAAAAAAAACCAAACATACCTTGAATCTTTTCTGTAAAAAGATAAACTGTGCTTATGTTTTATAAAAGTCTATTTAATTCAGAAGTGAATGGTCAGGATTAACTGCTGTCCTGAAACTGCTGGAAATCTCCCACAGAACTGCTTTATTAAACGAAGTGCTTGATAGGTCTGAAGGTAGAAGAACTTCCATTCTTTCCAATATTGTGAACCAAAAAAATTGTAGAACTGCTTAGTCAGAAAACCAGTACAAGGACTATCTGAAGGAACAGAGAAGAGGAAAAAACTTTTATTTTTCAGCCAAAGTGCGGAAATAAGTAGACAAATATGTACAGACCTCTTGAGGAGAGGGGAAATACATTGCTCCACTCGCCATGCTCTAAGAAGGTTGCCATGCACACCCCTTATGAGACAGCAAAACTTGACAATGAGTCCCAGGCCAGATGGGGCTTTGGAAGAAAGCTGGGTTTATTGTCTACTTTTTATTTACCTGTTATAGGTAGGAACTAATGACTAAGTTTCTCAAATAAGAGCAACTCTAACAGATATAAAAAGAGAAGGTAGCTAGGAAATTCTGAAGGTAACATGGGAATGGTTGCAGCTGTAAATGTCTTAATTCTATATTAGTTTCACTGAATCTTTTACTGTTTTCTGGAACATTGACGATTTAGGTGTAATTATGTGATATTTGTTTGATTGCAAGAAGCTAAAACCACAGTCAGTTTCAGCATCTGTAGTACAAAATCCACATTCTGTTTTTCACAGACATGAGCTAGGCTCACACCTAGCTTGAAGTCATGACTATATGAGCTCTGAGTCACATTAGGTGGCAAAACGATTATTCAAGTCAGTAGAGCTGGAATTTATCTCACCTAAATTCTGGAATGTGATTAATCTGCCCTGGTTTGGATGCCAGCTCCAGCATGACATGAATCACCTTGTAGTTATGCCTGTTTTTCTCCCCTGACTGCAAAAGAACTCTCGATAACTTTTGCTGGTGCAGATTTCTACTCTATGGATGACTAAAGCTAGGTGAGATAAACTGATAAACCTTAGCTGAGTTTCAGTAAAAGCTATGGTCAAATGAATTACAGGCAGCAGAGGATACAAAGACTATCTTTTTGCTTGCTTAATCCTTGACAAAATTAGAAGCTTTATTAATATATCTTCTAGCTAGATTTTTGAAAGAGGTGTTGGAAAGTTTCTTTAAAAAAAAAAGAGCAAGATATAATAATAATAGAATATAATCCCTGTGTGTGATAATGGTTGGATTTTTTTCCAGAACGTTGTCAGCCTTAAGTAACCATCAACAAGGGCTTAGAGTTCTGAAGGAGGATCAAAGAGAATTGGCATATTGAGAGTCATCATTGCTTAAATGTGTGTGTTTCTAATACATCACAAGCATTCAAAGTGCAGGGACTACAACATATTTAGTGCCATACCAAGACATGTAATAGGTGTTAAGTTAGAGCATTTGGTTTGATTTTGGGGTTTTGATTTAGAACATTCCAATTTGGGCATTGCCATGCTGAAGACTAGTTTCTAATCTAGTTGAATTGCTTTATTCATCACACTGTAATTCTGTTTTTCCTACTGTATTTTGACCTACAGTGGGACTTTACTGAAAGAATAAAAGTTGAAGGGATTGAAGGATTCTCAATCAATTGACAGATTGCCATCATCCTCACAGTAATTTTCAATTCTAATGCATGAATCTCATGTCAGACCATAAATATATTTATCACAAAAAAGTGATATAAATTCATTGGTAGCAGAATGCATGCATAATGGTTTTGAAATTTTGTAATATATAGAAGTTGTTGCCTAGAGATAAATGCTTTGTATATAGTGCATGTAGCTATGCATATGTACACATAAATACACATGCATACCTATGTTTATATGACTGAAGGATGGAGGGAAACAGAGACATTTGTTATGAATTACAAATGAATGTTTAATCTTGACAAGGCTTTACTTGTTTGAGAATCAAATCCTGGTTCCTCAAAAAGCAAATTATCAGAAAGATTTTCTTTCGCTACTGTCATTAACAGATAGACACTGATGACAGTTTACCTTGGTTTCAGCATCACTCTCGGGCCACAGCTGCTTACCAGGCAATCTAAGTGCCACTTGAATGCTCAGTTGCAGATTGACCTTGTGGTAATTGAGGTTATGAAAAGGCTCTTGTTCTCTAAAATCTCAAATGAACACCTCTCCCTCTGGGAGACAGCAGGATATTCAGCAATAGCAGCGCTGCTGAACCTGCGAGATTCTTTCTGCTGCTCTGGTCAGTGCTGAGGTCAGGATGAGAAACAAATGCCCGTGACAGGGTATATGGAATGTAATGGAGTAGCAAGTCAAAATGAAATTATCTGGGCTGCAATTATTTTCCTTTAATTGTGCCCCATTCTGCCACCCTAAAAAGGCCTGCCAAATATTTGAAAACATATTTTTAACACTTTTCTCACTGCTATCAGGAATATTTTGTGTTCTTATTCTTTATTTTATCCATATTAAAAAAAAAAAAAAGAAAAAAGAAAAAAGGAAAATAATGATATGTTAAGTTCTCATTTCTTTAAAGCCGAGAACTGTCTGCTGAAGTTATCAATTACTTCACTTTGCAGCATGAGCCAGCATCTGAACATCTCTGCCCCTGCCAGTAATTAACATTACAGTCAATGGGAATTAATGTTGAGGCTTTCAGAGGAAATGGGGATAATTAAACTAATCAGAAGAAGTACACAACAATTATTGTTATAATTTTAAATCTCAAGCCAATTAGCTATGCTAGCCACTCTCTTTGGCAAAAGCTCAGTGTTTATGGTAGCTAAATATAAGATTAAAATTAGTAATGGCAGAACATCTTTTAGCTACTCAAGTTAGGTCAGGACTTTTTGTTTTGATTTAAATGCTGTATACAAAATTAAAGAAAAACTCTCTAGTGGCAAAACCCTTTTAAACAACCTATTAATATTTATTTGGCCTGACTATCCTGCTGGAAATACAGAACAAGTTTAGCTCCAAAGGAAACAAAGACAGGCATGGATCCTCAACATCAAAAACTGAAGAATGAATGCCATGATTTTAACAGAATGTCTTGTCTGTAGATTTTGATCCATGTAACAAGTGTATTAATATGCATTAATCAGTCTTAGATGAAATTGTCACTGCAGAGGACCAGAGCTAAGCATATTTTGTCTCAAGAATTCTGCTAATTGCTTCAGGAAAGGTGATCAGAGGAGAGGGTCCTGTGGAGCTGGGACAGTGCTATGCTGAGCAACTTCCTGTCCCACCTTGAGACTTGTGCTCAGTCCCAACCCCCCAGCTCATTTCCTGGATGAGGGCTGTCTGTGCTTGCAGGAACAAAAGAGTGTGAGAAATCTAGCTCACATAAGAGACATGCACTAGGTTAACGACAAACGGGAGCAGATATGGCCCCCTCACGTTCATATTCTTCTTTTTTACTCTCATTGTTTGTTCCAGCTCCATGCAACAGGACCAGGGTGGGATTTAAGGACTGGTGATGTTCTTTGTCTTCGCACTCCCTTTTCTTGTTTTCTTCCCTTGCTTTGTATGGGCAAAGCACAACCATCATATTAGCTTGTTAGCCAAAACCTTTCCAGTCTGAATAGTGGGCTGGTGGCTCGAATTAAGGCAACTATACAATAAAAGTGTAAGAGCTCCCTAACATTTATCCTGGTGCTCTCATTTAGCTTTAAGGGAATGTGAACATCATGTCCCCTACGAATGGGTCATGACGATCATTATCTTAGTTTAACTAATGCCTTTATTTAAGGTCATTTATTTTAAATGAAGGTGTTAACAAAATTTTGTTGTGAATGGTAATTTCATTAATCTGCCTTACCCTCTAGGTTATATTTTCAGGCAGTGTTATGTCATAACTTTAACAAATATTTGCTTGGAAGTATGTATTACTATTCAATTTAAAGCAAAATAAAATACAATCATTAGCAAAACAAGAATGTAAGGATCAGAGCAGCTGGATGTGATGGAGCCTGGGATACAGAGAAAGTAGTTCTCTTTCCATTACTACAGCTGCCTCCATGCAGGCAAAATATTTAGAATTTCTTTTCTGCAAAATATTACCCCAGTAACTCTGAATCTAGACCATACTAAGAAATGACCACCTGAATTCCTGCATCAGACCTTGGAGTATGCAACTTCCTTTGCCTTCTGATTTTAAAATGAAAGCAGATGCTACAAACATCATCTTCTGTCTTTTCTCTGCCCATCCTCTCTCATATTTTTCAGTTAATCTTTTGTGAAAAGCTGCTCGGGGCAAAAGTTTCTCTAAATGGAGAGCACTTCCTTGGTACACCTGTGTGCATGCATTCATGTATGAAATAACACCGAAATACTTCAAGAGAATAAGCACTTTTTTCAGTTTTCTTGCAACAACAAAAGAATTTTTGTTGTTACCTCATACTCCATATGCTGATCTTGACAGAACTGATATTAAATCCACTCCAAGTCCACTGAAAGAGGATAGATGTCCCTTGTTTTGCTGGATGTGGCCTGAGATCAGGGTTTGAATTCTTTACAGAAGTATAAATAGGCTTATTGCACCTTAATGTCAGATGTAAAGATAATGAAACTAGTTTTATCCAGAAATATCAATTATTCTTTTTTTTCTTCTTAAGTGAAAGGGCATGTTACACAAAGATATTTTTTTAGTCAAAATATTAATTTGATTGGGTTTTTTACAATATTTCTTTTTAAAAGTTAAACTTTTTATTCTTTCTTTTTTACTGGCTCGTGTTTTCAAAAAGACTTTTATTAATTTCCTGTTAAAAAATTGACGTATTATGACATTTAACGTGTTAGCTTTTACTTTCCTTCCTGCACTGCTGCTTCCGTAAACCTTAGAGAAGCTCCAACACTGCTTTTCTAAAAAAATTAAATGTTAATTTTTCGAAGATAGCATCTATTTTCCATATAAAATTTTGTTAGCTTTCTGTCAAATTTTGCTGAAATACAGCAGGCAGAATACATATTCTAGTTCTGTTCTAAAGTATAGCCAGGCAACTATTATCTATGAAGTGCAAAAATTACACTTTATTGTGCTGATCAGAATCCAGCCTTCATTTCTTACATTTAAAATCCCTCTCTCCCACCTCCAAGGAATGTGTTCTATCCCATATCACAGAATAAACACTTTTCAAGATAAATATTCTTTTGCCTTTTTTTGTTTGCTTCTACCCTGTTCTACATCAGCCTATGAAAGGGTCAACAACATTTAGTTCTGAAGTGAAGAAGAAAAATGGCCTTGTTCATTATGATAAAAAATAGTAAAAGGTTCCTCCACCACATGGTCGTGTTATCAGTTTACACACTGAAGCATGTTGCAGGAAATTATGAATGAAAAGATAATAAAATGGTTTTCGACTGTCTCAGTAAAACATGCATGCTGCCAACATTTTTGTCATCAATAATTCTCTCATAAACATGGGGCTCTTCTTTCATTATGCAGACTGTCATGCTTTATTGAACCACATAATTTCATCTAATTAAAATAAGCAGTGTGTAGTTTCCTCCCCCTTCTGTTTTTCTTAGCTGGACGAGTGCCAGTAATGATGTTTAGAGTATCCTAAGTGGACATCCTATTAAATATTCATTTTTATGCACCTCTTTGCAGTCAAAAGTACAGTAACTCCTGCTGATTTCCTTTGTGAATACCAAGATGCACTCTATTTATCTGTCTTTAATTTAATATATGGTAAACACTCTAGGACTTGCAGTTAAGGAGGCTGGAAAAGGTTTAAGTTTGTTAAAATGGGCAAAAGGATAGGAGACTTTGCAAAACAGTTTACTGATATCAAGCCAGCAACATAAACCGTTCAGTCTCTCATAAGTAATTCTGCTGCAAATCACAACATAATCACTCATCTGCTATTGCAGCAGGATTCTGTTTGGGCAACCAATTTCAGACAAAGTTTGTTTTTTCCTTCCAAAA
>VXBC01001956.1:145352-183150 GCA_013399945.1 Ploceus nigricollis | reverse complement strand
TTCGTGCTTTTAACCCCCTTGTGTTCTCAGAGGTGTATCTCTGTCCTCAGTGGCCACTAAAAGTGTCAGTATCCAAGCTTGAACACTGATTGGTGTGACCACAACTTCCTGAAAAAACTCACTTCCCTTCAAACCACGACATATGGAATGCTAGCAGATGGAGTTAATGCATGTTTTGACACTTCTTTTATTGGGGATTTATGAACTATTTATACCTAAAATTGTGTCAAATTATGTTAATTAAACCAAAATGCTGTTCCCCAGAGAAGCGCTCACAGCACCAGCCTGACAGAGTTCAAGAAGTGTTTGGATAATGCATTCGGGCACAAGGTCTGAACTGGAAATGGTCTGAACTGCAGGGCCAGGAGTTGGACTCAGTGATCCTTGTGGGTGCCTCACTTGGCTTTTTCTGTGATTCTGTGACTTCTTGGAAAAAGTAATTGTTGTTTACTTCTTTATTCAAACCACATTCTTCATAAAAGAAAAAAATAATTAACAAACTGCTTCATTTCAAACGTAATTTTTTAAAGGAGTTGTACTTTTTCCATTTGATTTTTTTTAATCCATGTTGTTTTAAATATTGAAAACATAAATAGTATAACTAGAGCTTTATTCCTGCAGGTGAACAGTAGTCAAGCTATGTATTCAAAGACAGGTGAACAACTGCTCCTCGTGACAGAGTTTTAACAATAACTATTATACTCAACTCCACAACAACATGACTATTTCAGTGTATACTATCGTTGGTTCAGTCACATGAGTTTCTTCTGAATGATAGAAAAGATGTCTGAGTGGCAGCAAACAGATGTGATCACATTTTGACATCACCATTTCAGGTCATTCAGCTTGATCTCTTGGTTGAATTGACTCAAATAAAACTAGCTCTAGTTATCTGTAATCACACTTCCCCTTGCACTTCTTGCACAGCTGCCCTTTTGTAGCTCCCTGAGAATGAGGAATCAGGTCTGACTAGTTAAGAGCAGCTGTCCTTTGCTCTCAAATACCTCATGTAAAGTGCTCTCCCTTCCTTATTACCAAGCTAGAGGAAAGAAAGGTCAAGCCCTGGAAAGCCTGACTACTCTGGCAAAAGAATATTTTGTAGTCTTTTTATGCAAAAATCTTTTTTTCTCAGAATAAGCAAAATTACTTTGTTGGTAATAACTGATTTACCAAAAGACGTTTTCTTTCCAAAATATAAACATGCAAAAATACAAAGTAAAAATTCAAAGAATAAATAATTGATGCTTACTTATATGGGTTATGTGGGAAAAAAATCTACAAACTGGTTAACCAGCAACTAAGGTTTCTTACTGCTGCAGAAGCCAGTATGGCAAAATAAAGTCATGTTCGCCAGGAGTTGGACACAGAACAGTCTAAAACACAACTGAAGAATTTTGGCATCCAAGTTTAAAACCGAAAAAAAAGGAGAAATATTCAGCTTTACTAAGTTTATGCTGTTCGTCTGTACAACCCAATTTGTGGTCCAAAACTGTTAACATATGTAGAATTTTCCCTCTTTAAGAGTTTTAGCTGCTTAACTCCTGCCCAAATTCCTTAGGGTATGAAGACGAAACTGGTGTGGGAATATTCTCTTGCCCTGAGACTGCAGATGTAGGTCTGACCAGTTCTGAAGGACACTGCCAGGATTAACCATCCCAAAAAGGGTTTATTTCTTTTATAGAAGATTGGCAAAAGGCTACTGTCATCTGGACCTGGATATTCTGCTCTCCCTAGACTGAGGAGAATTCTGGACTCCCTTTCAACTAATCTAGAAAGAGGACTTCAATCAACAGATAACCATTTATGCAGGATTCATCACAAATGCGAAAAATTTCACTACCTTTCTAAAAGTATGGCTTTGTCTTATTTTTTTTTTCTGTGCTGTTATTCAGAATTTAATCCTGCATACATAGGGATGGAAGAGGAGTGAACAGGTGTTGTGCATTACTTTGCTAAGTTATTAGGACTCTCATTGTAGTCCCTGCTTCGAACTTCATTTCTATTTTCAGTGTTTAGTTTCATTCCTACTGAGAGGAACACTAAAAATGCAGACTTAATCACTAAAAAATGTGTTGCTAATCTGCTAGACATTTTCGTGAACCTTAATTATAAAACTTAATTGTGTGGCACATGGATACCAAGCTCCATAAAGGAAGGGAGAGCAGTGGGTTTATACGTGTTTAAAGTCCTGATGACCTGAAGCTGCTGTGCTTACTTAAACGAGGAAGAGTGTCATGCTTCTCTTGAAAAGCTGTTGTGCATCACTGAAAGTCATGGTCCTGTAGGCCTTGAGTCTTTATTTTTTCTTCAGCATGTTCCAGTTTTCTGCAGGTGGTTTTACCAGGCATTCTCTCTAACATGAGATGTTTGCATTTTAATAAGCTCAGCCCCATTTGGTGAAACAGTTGAAGCATATTTTTTTCCAGTATTCTCACTGTAACTAGCAGCATTTTTAAATGCTCCTGCTGTTGGAATGTTCAAAAAATGGTTGATCTGCACAGACCTATAAATCATATGAATGTAATATCTCCCATACCTAAGACTACTGATCATCTACAAAGTCTTTGACCTGTACTAAGCAACTTTGATATGTCTGAGTAAGAGTAATTTATCTGTCTGAGACTGTCTTGAATTTCAACATTTAAAATTGTCAGTCATAACAAATGTAGGGTAAAAAGATGTGTCCAATGATTAGGACACTCTTATGCCAAGTGAAGGATGACAGTCTGGATGCCTTCAGATTAAGAAGTATGTTGAACCCTGTTCAATATTTTTCTGCAAAAGTTTTTTTAAGCAGTATTAAAAAAAAAAAAAGAAGGAAGTGGTATAATGTCTTTTTCTTTAGTAGCTGCTGAGGCAGCCTTTTGAAGAGACATTCTGAATGCTCAGTGAAGAAAATTCTCTTCAACTCCATGAGTGCTGCTGGGATTTGGAGACAAACAGCATTTCCTGTATAACTCTATGGCAAACATGTAAGGGTTAAAAATACTGTGGATGATATTGTATATATCCTATTAAAACGCCTATGGATATAACTGTGTCCAGCCCTTATATAAGGTCTACAGACACCCAAGGAGCTTTTGATCACACTGAAGGACACTATGACTGTTATGTAAATAAAATATATATTTTGTCTTACATGACTGTCTAGACCTGAATCCTCTAAATTCTGGAGAAGTTAAATCTAGTTTGTATTAGTAAGAAAGCATGTTATTCTGAAAATAAAATTATATGAGTTTATTTGCTTTATAATGCAAGTGATTCTTTGGCTTCTGTTTTTCTAGTGTTTAATAAAGGGAAACTTCTATACATGTTAAAAATATGAATCCCTTTATGAAAATTCACTTCAGAATTTCAGCTCTAGACCTGAAGAGCAAATTGCTGATCCTGCACCGATTCTATATTTCTTTTTGTGTCAAATACCTTCTCATAGTGCTGTGTTTTCCTGGCTGTCCATCAGTAGTATCATAAAAAAAGAATTGTAGAAATTGAATGGAAAACTCTGAATAAAGACCACAACACTCGAGGGACCTCCTGTTTCCAGTCTGCAGTTGCTCCCTTCATGCAATGAATTGCAATGACCTATTACATTGAAAAATCTCTCAATCCTTTCCAGTTTTGATGGAAATGCTTTATTCTTAAGTTCACCTAATATAAATTTGGAAACTGTGTACTGAATGTTATATGCTTATGTAATTAACATTAATCCCTGTCTGCAAAGAAAAGAATGTTCTCTATTACTCATTTCCAGATTTTGCAATTTTGAAAGAAATGAAGATTTTGTTTGAAGAAAAATATTCATCTGTTATTTTCTTCATCAAGATGAAGATTGCCTTGAAACACATCAATATTCTTATGAAGATCTGGGAGAGTTTTCTATCTCTGATGGGCAGATAAGTTCGTGATACTTTAAAGTACCTTTTTGTGTTGCTTTACATATATATATACTTGCATTATAAATAAAAACCTGTGGTAATGTTATGGATTTAATAATTTTACAAGCAACTTTGACATGACCTTCATCATTTTGTCCAAAGTCCACAGGTTAGGTCATATTTCCTGATTCCATTTGACCTTACTAAGTGTTTTATTGAAAGTGACTGCTTAGCCATTTGTTGAAAAGAAATCAATAGAAATAAAGTGACTGTTTGTGTTAGAAGAGCTTTTGCAGTAATATTTTTTTCACCAGGAGAATAAAAAAAAAGAAGTTAAAATAAAAGAACATTATAGGGAGAGTGTTATTTCTAAAAGAGCTTAAGCTTTCAGAAAACCCCAAACTTTTTCAGTAGCTATTAAAGCTCATTGTTTGCTTACAGAAATTCAACATGATGCCCGTATGACACTGCCAGGTTAAGTAGTAATAAATAGACTTTCTAATAGACTTGAACTCCAAGCTTCCAGTTCAGTAGAGAATGGAAGCGTCCTTGGGGTGAGAAATTCATTATATGTCTAGGAAACATCAAAGAAAAAAAAGGACTGCATTACTGGCAAGAGTACTAATCCAGGCAAATCCCTAAGTGCTGCTATAAAAGTTTCGTCGTGTATTGAGCCATTAAATGTTAAAAACTGAATATGCACTTCCGTGATTTTCTTGATCATGGAGAAAAAATGAAAAAAAGTCTGTGTTTGCATGGATAAAACATAAAAACAAATAAAGCTTGGACTACTGTTGATTAGGAGAAACTGCTATCTTTCATTTCTTTGATTCAGGTGTTAAGTGAGACCTTTTTACGTATGACAGCATTAAGATCCATGTAATCTTTTTGAAATTGTCACAGATGGAATGTGTCCAGTATCTTATAATTTTCTTTTCACTTTAATTCTATCTGCATCTATTTAATATCATTCAACGCCCACTGCCGAGGTCAGACAAATGCAGACTCCTAAATTAAGTGAAACACCAACATTATACTGGATAAAAAACAGGTATTACAACTATTCCCCTTCTTTCTATGGGTCAGGAAATGCACTTCACATTCTTGAGTTTGCATGCCATAAGGCATGTTAAAAATTTGAATTTAAACTGTGACAAGTAAAAAATCAAACAAAATTATGTTTAATAATTAGTCCTCACAGAAGATTTTGAGTGGTAAGAGTTTTTGTGTTTCAAATACAGGTATTGGTTTTGATTGAGGAAGTGGTAGCAAAAAGAAAAAATGCTCACAACAGCAGCATATTCTAGGCAAATACAAGTCTTACACTCTTCCTTGGTTACTCATTAATGATTATGGTCAGATAATGACCATAATTGACCAATGGTCAGTTTTAGAGAAATCTTTGGTCAAAATTACTGCAGTCATTTACACATTATATTCTTTAGCTATGTTAGTCACTTACTGTATGCAGCTAAATTTATAAGAACAGATAGAATTGGCAAAACAATTTAAGGTAAACTTAAGTGTAGCATTGCCTACTTTTTAATAATTTACTTTACAATCTTAATCTGTATTTATAGTATTATTTTTCTTTTAATGAAGCATTTTTAAATATTTTTTTAGAATAAAATGAAAAAAAAAAAGAGATTGTACTAGTCTTGTCACATTTTCCAAGCTAATGATTTGTGTAAGAGTATTTGTGCAAAATGCAAAGCCAAGGTCAAGTAAACTTTTCAAATTATGTACAGATGTGAGAATAACAAGTACTGGCACCATTGCCAGGAGTGCTCAATATTAGTGTGCCGAATTATGCAATGACATCAATTAGAAAAGTGTACTTAGATATGTTCTAATTTATTGTCCTTATTTTATCAATCTAGATTATGCAGAAAAAATATATTTACAATATTAAAACTGCATCTTTTGCAAGATCAACTGTCATATTTTCTTTTATTTCTTGACAGAAACATAGTTAAATTTAAACCTTTTTAAAGTATGCCTTGCCTGACAGTTATACTTGTCAATCACCATAATGAGAAATCTAAAAAACTTTAAATCCATCGTGTAGTTTAAAATGTAAGGTCTCATTTTACACGTTTAAGTCTCAGTAATGAGGGAGCTACCGGAGACTCTTCAGTACCCTAAGAATTGAGATGTAAATTGGTTTTGTAAAGCAGTAATGTTGTAATCAATAGGGATTTCTCAGTCCTTAATTTCAGCTGATACTTGCTGGCAGTGATGCAGCAGAGTTGCTTCTAATAAAGTAGCAATCAACATTCAGATTTTGAAAAGTGTTGAGACAGTGAAATTACAAGCCAGTAAACGTTCATTCATTCTGTTCCTGCATTTTATTGCTAGTAACATCAATGCCATCATGCTGTCCCCATGACATTCTATTTGTAACCAAAGCATGTAAACTAGAAGCTATATATGCAGAATATCTTATTAATGTGTATGCTATGTCTGTTCTTGCAAGAGAACATTTGCAAATTGTATTACTGGGCATATCTGACTAATCTTCCACACTTATAATTGTCTGATAATAAAAAAGGATGAACTTTTAAAACTTTTTTATTATCTCCATTTATAGTCACACATCATTTTACGATGCTTCTTACTTCTTCATAGATTTTCAAGAGGGCTACTTGGTACAAATCCTGCCTTATAAGTGCATTAAGAGCTGTTCTTATAAGGCTGTGCATTTCTTATTGTCTATTATTCTTATTGCCTAGAGGAACAAACACAGCATATGATGGTATGTGAATTTAAAAAGTCTTCAAAAGTATATGGTAGTTATTATCCACTATCTAAGATTATCAAGCAGAACATATGTGAAATTCCTGTTTTAAACTGTATCAGGACAGTGATGATTGCATAGCCGGGCAACAAGTCCTGGAGTATGAGGGACACACTTGCCCAACTGGTTTTGCAAACAAGGATACAGGAGGTTTTACTTTTACAGGTGTTTGGAAAAAAGTGTAAAGCCTTTCAAGAATTTAAGGCTAATTTGATGCCTCGGAATGGCTACCTAGAACAGAGGCTAGTCGGAGTTAAAAGAATAAAGTAGGTATTTACTAAAGGCCTTCAATAGATACACCTTGGTCAGTGCAAAAGCTTCGCAGAGACTACATCCAAGATGGACAATGGTCACGAGTTTCTCAGACAGATAGATGTTTGGTCTATTTGCATACCAGAGGTTAATTGTCCAATTATAACTTCAGGTAATGAAGTCATATTCCCTTGGTTTGCTTTCCCTTCCCTGATTCACTTTTGTTTATACTTTTTGGGCCTGAGGCAGTAGATGTCCTTCCAGGGTCTCAGGCCTGGAAGGATTGTTTTACCTGACAAAAATGTGAAGAGAACTTACTAACATTTTTATGCAGTCCAGAGTTACACAGTTAATGCAGGATCTGAAAAATACAAAAGCTCAAATCTTAAGGCATCAAATTAAGTTCCTTATTTTATGCATTTCACTGAATATATAAAAGATTAAAGTAACTGTCCCCTATTCAAAAGGAAGTACACAATGAACTGGTTTGCACTTTACCATATGAAACAAAAAGAAAATTTTTGCTGCTGACTTAATCTCCTTCCCAAAATCCTTGACATCTTCTTTCCGGTTTAGTAATTTTTCACACTTCAGAATCCTTGAAGTTCACAAGATAGAAATCAAACACAACTAATGAAATAATACAACTAGGACATCTTAGATAAATGTTGTTTTGTTCCTTTTATTCTAAAACCAAAAAGACTTATTTACATTTGAAAGAGTTCCATGTACTAACATACAGTTCTAACATACAGTTCTAATTCTGTATAAGCTGAAAGTTTTCAAGAGTGGAGTAGAGGCAGAAGGTGTGTAACACATTTTTATTGAGTAAGGTATGAGAATAAAATAAACAAACAGCAAAACAAACTTAGTGAGCTATCAAACCCCTAATCTACATTTAGAGAAAATCAATAAATCTAAACATTGCCAGGGGATAATAGTTCTGTTGGAATTTAGTGCTCTTTGTGTAATCTTCAGTACTTGTGTTCTGTTAGTTAAGAATAGCATTTGATTTCAACAGCAACACTGAGCTTGTATTGTAAGATTACAATACCTGATCCTGCAACATGATCCTCATGGGAAAGGAAGAAAGAGGCAAAAAAGAAAAGTGATTTTGCTTCCTCAGTGAACCTGACTGAAGGAAATAGCTCAACGTAGGTGCAAAGGCACGTCTACACAGACAAGAAATATATTACTGTATGTCACTAGGAGATGAAAAGTCAGCTAAAACAAACAAAAAAACCTGAATATGAGGAAGTGTATTATCATACAGTAACCTTAAATTGTTCCAGTAAAAAAAAAAATTAAGTTCTTTCTCATCTTCCTATGTGCAAAGAACAGGAGTGAATGAGTTGCTCTTTTCTTCCCTAAAATTCCAGCATTTTTGCACTGTTAGTTAGGCAGAATATGTTTCATGCAAAATGTATTATTATATGACATCAAAGTTTTCTTCGTTGTGTTTCATATTGAAACATATCTAAGTGCTCAATGAGTAGTATGTTAAAAAGTTCTTTTTTCTCTCTCAAGATGGATACCTGTACAGATATCTATCATCTTATATATTTGTTCCTTGTTATGCAAAAAAATTAATTGTATTTCTTATTGATTATTGTAGATAGCTTATTGTCTCTGATGACAATGAAAAGGTTTTTAGGTCCAATTTGGAAGCAGGGAAATAAGTTTCAAGAAACTTGTGTAGAATATACAATATAAAAAAACACTTGAGACTTGTGAAATCAGAGAAGTTGGACATACTTACTATCTATGTGGATTCATGCTTAGTGCCCTGCTATTTTATTCTTTGTCATTCTGTTTGCATCACATCTCAATTTAGCATCATCTGTGAGTTTCATTAATATGATATCTGCACTTCTTTTAAATTATTAATGAAGATGTCAGATAAAGAAGAAGGCTGAAATATTCTACACCAGTATGCCCCTAGACATCTCTCCCTATCTGATAAGTTGTCGTTCATCATTAACTACTGTTTATGGCTATTGATCTACTTTTCATGCTATATCATACAGTTCATATCCAAGGAAATTCGATTTTTCAGAGTAATATCTCACAAGACTCAACCAAATGCTTTGCTAAGATGCAGATGCATTATGTTTGCATAACTGCATTTCCTTCTGTCACCCATCATGTTATTTCACCCTCCAAAAAGTTCAAATTTTGCCTGTAAAAAGATTCAATATTTATTAGAAAAAAAAAATATTTTTCATGCTTTCCTAAAAGGCCTCACACCTACAATTCACTTTTAATTTATTGATCATTATTTATAAGATAATTTTATCTTAGTCTAAACAAAAAGATTCAGCTACTTAAAATGGTGTTTTTAGGTTACTTTACAGAGCATTAGATATCCCCTCTAATACTGAATGCCAGATGATATTTGCATTTATAAGACTATTTATATGTATATAAGCTGTATATGTAACTTTATAACATTGTCCAATTGTTTTATTAATGACCCTGGAATTAAATAGATGATCATGTGGACAGTCATTTAAGATCCTGCTTTTTCCTTTATGCTCCTCTTGACAGACCTTTTGAAAAAATAAATCCTTTGTATTATTCAAAAAATCAGTAGGAACTCGTTTTGTAGAAACTAAAACTAGGTTCAAGGTCATAGTACTGTTTAAACAGAATTCACAGTAAAGACTGAGTACAGTGGAAACTTCAAGTTTTGTCTCCTTGTGTTGTTGTTTTAAGCAACAGTGGATGTTTTTGTTTCACATTAATCCAATAGGATGGATATCTTTGTGAAATCCACACAAGGAAATAGTATTTATTATAAAAATAAATTATAAAAAAAAGAAGGAAAAGTGAGAAGAACATAATTTTATTATCTTATTGCAACAGTGATCCTTCTGCTTGCCAGTTCAAACAGGCTATAGTACAAGCATGGAGATCAAATTTTTCCTACTCAGCTATATACTTAATACCTAAATTAGGAGCCTAGTCAGCTTGACTTCCAACTCTAGTCAACAGAAATAGATAGAGAGAAGCTACTTTTATCTTACATGTGATCTGAACTGCTTCTTCAATGTGCTTATCTCTCTCCACTGACCTGAAAGGGAGTCTAAACTGACTGGCTGGACAGTTACCTTTTGTGGTCAGACAGGAATATTTTCTGATCTTTTCTGTCTTTTATTCTGATGCACTACCAGGCTTTTAAGAGAAGTGCCTAAGGCCCATGGACAGCGCCCAGTGAAGGTAGTGCAGTGATTCCAGGTACTGGCCTTCCCCGTTACTTTTGACCTTGGGCTGCCTGGGGCTTCAATTCAGAGCACACCTCCTGCTGCAGGCAGGACCTTTCTAGTTCTGGTCAGACTATTTGCTACTCATTCCTCATAATTAAAAATCAAAACTCCTTTGATCAGGATAAAAACGAGCCCTTTTATTCTATCTGGGAAACTGCCCACTGGAGACTGGAGCAGTAGTTTTCCTGGAAGAACTCACTTTTGTGGTCATTTTCCCTTGCAAGTCACATGCCTGTTTCTCCAGGATCCAGGAAGATTTTCCATCCCACTACCTTATGTCCTCTCTGTAGTCCCACAGGCAAAACCACAGGATGGCCTGGGATGTGTACCCACTATATTCTCTCTCTTGCTCAGAGGATCACTTACTGAGCCACTGCTCCATACAGGTGGAGAGTAGGATTTTTTCCACTTCAGCTTGCTGGACCATTTTCTCCACATTCAAGAGGAGAAAATGGAGGAAGACAGATTTTATCTGCATTGCCAGAGTTGGACAGCAAATTCATCCACTATCCACAAGGTTTTCCTTGCCTTTCCAGGTCATTACTGCCAACGAGCTAGCACATGGCAACAATGAACTCTGTACAAACTTCTGGCACATAGCAAATAAGAAACTCTGATGTGTTAACCATAACATAAGTAATGTCCAACTAGCCAGAGCGCTTTACACTTTTGCAGCAATATTTCATCATTTCATTTGTCCTTTTTTAAATTTTATTTTTGATTTCTGCATTTCTGTGGAGTACCATCTTTCCTTTGGCATGTTATGTAGTGGCAGAAAAGTTAATATCTGAGAAGGAAATGTTGTGTTCAAAAGTGCTTTTGAAATGAGTGTACAGTAGCTGAACCTCACAGCTTGTTGGTTTTGGATAATTATCTAGGGGGCTACTGTGGATAAGAAAAGCAGCATAGAGAGCAGGGAAGTGACAATAACAGCAGTTTCTCTTCTAATTTCCAGTTGTGGGTAGGCACTTTTGATAATTACCAGCAGAGTGGAAAACCCAGCTGGAATTCTGAGCATTTTCTTTTTTTCTGTACTTTTAAAATTGTTATGTTTCCTCCAGGTTTTTTCTGGCATTAGGCATAACAGGAGAGAGCAAAAGGACAGAAGTGAAAACTGTCACAGCATGATGCCTGAAGTTGCGTCCCTTAATCTTTATCTGGACACCCAACTAAAAGCAGAATGATGTTGAAAGGCGTTAAGAACTTTTAAGCTCTCTTGACTGCTACAACTTTAATAAATCAGAAGCAGCCTTGAAAGACTATTGCGTTTCCTTGTTTTTAAAATGTGGTACAGTATTGTAGTTTCTAATACATAGATTTATACAATTGTGATCAGCTTCTTTTGACTTTTTTTATTTAGACTAAATCTTACTTAATTTTCTTCTTTTCTTAATGAAAACATCTATTACAACAATAAAAATCTTGAGCAGAATATAAATAACAGTTACTTAGTGAACATAATTCGTTTATTGTAATTACCACTGAGGCAAAGGTAAGAATATGTTAACTAATGTAAAAGCTTAGACAGTTGTCAGAACAAAGGTCAACAACACAGTGTACATAGTGTTTAAAAGGGTTTCATCTAGATTGCCAAAAAGTGTACTTTTTACTATAAGAACTGTTCTTTCCAAGCGTGATCAGTATTCATTTAATGAGGATCTCCTCATTTTTTGTGTTTATGCTATTCACTTGCCTAAACACATTTGTAATGAGCCCGCATTAGTCATAATCACTTACTACTGAAAAGCTATGCTTTGTCCCATAATGTTTCTTTAAGGTTAATTGCATGGTTACAAACAGTTTTTCAAAAGTCTTGGTATGCCCTTGACACCAAAACTGAGAGAATAATGCTTCATAAAATATCTTGGGAAAACTTACACTTAATGAGAGATCTGTCTAGTTATGCTATGGAATCAGATTATTTAGAATATGTAGATACTTAGAAGATATTACAGCAGAGATTCATCTATAACTCTGAAACTATATCATATTTGCCCTATTGGAATGAAAATATTTTTAGTGACTTATGGTCCTGTATGGTTGCATTTTTATTCAATCAAAAAGGTACGAAAAAGCAGGAGAGTGGAATGGAGCTACATGGAGATCAATCAGTAGGTCTCTTAGTCCCACTTCTATTTACAGCAACTGCTGACGAAGAGTCTAAAAACCATCCACCAGGCTGGCTGGTAGCTTGAAGGTTCAAAAGAAAATGATGTTCAACAACCTTTTCCTCTACTCAGTTAGTTATTCTGCCAAGTTAAAAACCCTATGGGTGTCTTTGTTATGACACTATGGCCTAGAATGAGCTCTAAAACCTCCAGACTGTACTGCAATTGAGCTGAGTAGGAGGGAAGAGTCTCTACTTGTTGATAATATTTATTAGGTTTATCAGACTTGGCTAGGAGTCCTGGGGCATTGCTTAACTTCTGGGACATTGGTTTCTTCCTCTTTCATGATAAAAATCCTTTTTCTAGTAAGGGTATTCAGAGATAATGAGTAATTTAAAAATTTCTGTAATAATTTTTTATTCAAAAGAGGATCAGATATCAGCACCGGCTGGACAGATCCAGGAATTTAGTATTTATTACCAGGGAAAAGTGACTAATATACTTGTAAATAATATACTTAATATACTTGTAAAAAAGGTTAGACTTTCACGGCGTTTTTTATTTCTGACAATTGCCACCTAGTGCACTTTCAACTAAGCAGCATTAAGCTTTTTTTCTTTTTTTTAACCTCAGAGCAAAAATTAAAAAAAGAAAACCTGCAAAGCAAACAATAATCCTCCAACATTTAAAATAAAAAAGCAACCCGAAATCTCAGCAATATTAAAATAAATTCCCTGATTATTAACTGCAATAAAATCAAACAACATTGAGAGTCTTCTGGATACTAAACATACTGCAGAGAATGACAGCTTGAGCTCATCTTATATTCAGTGAAGTCTGCACAAATGTCACTAATATTCCAGAAGCATTCAGCTGTTACTTTTGCCCAAGACTCACATTTTCATATTTATTGTAATTCCAAACAACAAAGGAAAGAGGGAATCAATATCTGAAGGAATTAAAAATATAGCCACTCATGGTGTGAGGATAGGTGAAATTTTTAGGTTAAACTTAGAAACCATTTGAAAACTGTGTTTCAATTTTATAGCAGCTCTCACCCTGTGAGAAACATGTTTTTCACTGCTAAAATTGGTCGTCTGCAGTTGCATAAATTTTTTCCTCTCCTCTCAAAAGCAAGGGAAAATATTTTTATTCTTTCTATATTTGACATTAAAATAAGTGCTTCTTTTTTCTTCTTTCTTTTACATAATCTAAATTCATAAAAGAACTAATATTGAAAACAAAATACCAATGTATTCTCCTACTCTGTGTTAAATAATTTTTCTGGTAGCACTCAGGTTACTGCAGCAGACTTTTAGTGCTTAACAGCCAGATTTGACAAAGAGCCTGATGAGTAAGATGACTTTATTTTATGTATCTTTTTAGGAAAAAAAGATGAAACCATTTGCCTTTGAATGAACTAACATAAAAGACTAAAATATGGTTTTTCCCTTGTTTTGTGCAATTCTAAATAATAATTGGAATAATAATCCCTCTTAAGATGGAAAAATACATACACATCTGCAAAAAGTGCTTTTAATTTTCAGTATTTCTCCTTATACAATACAGGATCTATTCTGAAACAGTTCTCTAGATACTAAACGATAAATATTTTTGTACTATATTTAATTTCTTAATAAATTTAGCCAGGGGTTACTTCTTGCTCTAAGTTCTACAAAGAACTATTAATACATATATACATATATTAATATACAAAGAATTAAAAACGTGAAAAATAAAAATATCTGTAGATGCCTTTCTAAACTTTTTGTTGTTTCATCTTTCATCTAGATAAATTTAATAGCTGTTTTCCCATGAGTATTTAATTTTTTTGTCTAATTCTCACAGAAAGCACACTTTATGGGATGTTATGTCATGACATAGCAGTTACGAATCAAAATAATGATGTACATAGTATGTCCCAAGACTTCCTGAGTATTGTGAAACTCTTTACTGAGCAGAAAAAAAAAAATGTTCAGTTTATTTTTTATTTTTTCCCAGCCTATTTCTACAGAAGACTATAAAGGAGGTACAATAAGACATAAGGATTTTCAAGCCTTTTCCAGGCTATTTCAATAGGGGAACTTATAGAACTATTGTTCAGACTTTTTATGAGCTCTCAAGAACACCATTACTCTATTACTGAGTCATGCCAGAAGGACAGAATTAACCAGCAGCTATTTTTTATGGCTCAGGAATGTAGAAACTCCCAAGGTGAAATTTTCTAGTTGGGACATATCTACATGAGTATTTTAGGAATTTTATTCTTTCTATGCAAATTCAACTTAAACATTCAGTGGGAAAAGCTGTATCATATATTCACAATGAAAAAATTATTGGCACGATATGGTACTACTCTTCAGAATATGCCTTCATGTTGTGCAATAAAATACAAAATTTTGGTCCTGTTGAGTTCCTCAGAATTTTGAGCCATGTCTTCAGTGTGCTCAAATTCCAAAAATAGGACTAAGTATGTAGAAAAAGTCACTGGACAAAGAAGAATCTTTATTTTTTATGAAGGATACTTTAAACAGTCTAATGCTGAGAAGAACCCAGAATTCATATCCTAAACAGTTTAGGCAACAAACTCATATGCCAGTGTTAGAAGCCTTGTCATCCTTGCATCACCTGAAGGGAAAGATCAGCCTTTTAAGCTTATCTTTAGTGGACAAAAACAGCTCTGAAAGTTGTCAGCTTCTCCTCACTGAATGCACATGTAGCCTGGAATGATGACACTCCTGTCACAAGCACTTTACTTACATGACTAAATTTTTGAGAAGATAAATCTAATCCTCATTTTTGTAGAAGTTCACCAGTAATATTGAATTACCTCACTCACTTCTTTTTTTTTTCTGATGTCCTGACCATGCACATTGTTTATATATTCCTACTTCCTTTGAGTAAAACACAAATTTCTTGCTGGAAGCAAGAAACAGCCAGACCACAGTCCATGATAGGGCCAAGACCTTAAAGCTTCGAGGTAAACTAGTACAAGTATTTGAGTATCATACCTCCTGCTGTGAAATCAGAAAAAACTAGACACCTCCAATGAGATAAAAATTTCACCCATTGATGTAAAAAACACGCACCAGCTGGCCAAAACAACTCTCCAGTGAGATAAGCATAATCTTTCAAAAAGATGAAAGGAAATACTCCATGATTGAAAGTGAGCCTTGAAACAAGATTTTATCTGGAGATGATACATGAAATAAAGCCATTTAAATGTTTTAGAAGCACGAGTGTGCAACTTAGGTGCTTAATTCTGGGATGAGGTCTAGAAGAAAGAAAAAAATCTGGAAGAATAACAACAGTGCTTGATTCACGTAATTCTGAGTGATTTAGTTCATCCTGCCAGAAATCTTGTGACTCCTCACTCCTCTGTGACTGCCAGTGGGAGATAGTTCTTATGTTTAAAGACCCAGATCTGGATTTCTTCCACCTAAGCTACCCTAGTAAGAAAGAAGCAACCAAGAAGATCTTTGGAAAACTCTTTGCTTCCAGCTTATGTGGGTTGGGTCTCCTTCCTTATTTGTAAGCATCTTTATTCTGTGTGTTGCTGTTGCTTTTCTGCAATTGGGATTTTGGGTGTTTTGTTTGCTTATTCAAATGATCAAAGTGAACAGAAGTGTGTACAGGCTCAAAATTATTATTTGCTTCAGAATGCAGAGGTAATCTGCTGCAAACACTTTATGTATAGTTGAATGAATACATGCGTTGTCTACATTGATCTTATTTTGCTTGCAGACCCCGCCTTTCCTTTTTAAAGCCTCAAGACTCTGAGTCCATAATTCAGAAGGTGTCAAGCTACACATGAAGGATGATGGTTTATTAAATTTTCAAAATGCATTCCATATGTAACAGACCTACTAGAAACAGTGAGAGCAGTTATTTGAAGTAAGGATCTTGTTTGTCCTGTTGAATCATGACTGTAATAGCTGCAGGCAATTGCTTTGTCTATTGGCCAGTCTGAATTATTGACTGGATTAGTAGGTTGGGTGCAAGTTAAGGAACAGTCTTCTTTCAATATTTTTGTAAAACAGCAAGTGCAATTCTCCTCTCTGGTTATGGTCAATACACTAAAATATAAGGTTTAATAAAATGAAGGCTGTTCATTTGCTGAACAGAAAAGACCAATGAAATTCATGGCTGGGTTAGATGCTTCATTTACCCCATGTTACAAATGGAGACAAATGAACTAATGTTAGAGTTAAAACAGTATGTCAGATTTAAGTCTCACACACTTTGCAAATTTGGAATTAGAAGACTTTCATATTGCTTTAAAGAATATTTTTCATTTGGTAGTAAACAGAATGGTGTTGCTGCCTTAGGTTTTAGCTTTTATATTTTTCAGGTTCTGTACTGCTTTAGTGTGTAACTCTGAGCTTCATATTAAGAGATGGTAAGCTCTCTTCACAGAGTAGCTAGACAAAACAATTCCTTTCCTAGCTTGGGACCAAGGACAGCCACCCAAATTTCAGGCCCAAGAGCATAAACAATGTGGACTGAAGAGAGAAAAACACGGGTGGGATTTCATAACCTAAAGCTATAATTGGACAATTAACTCCAATATGCTAATGGACCAGAACTTCTAAAAGTGAGAGACCTCGCGACCATTTTGTGACCATTTTGGGTTCATCTTGGGTGTAGCCCTGGCTGGGCTCTTGTACTGCCCACGGTGTATCCATTGGGGCCTTTTAATAAATGCCTACTTTATTCTTTAACTCCATCTAGCCTCTCTTCTAGGTCAGCCTTCACAAGGCATCAGTGTTGTTTCAGGCTTTCTTTTTTTTTTCCTGTGGAAGATTAAAACCCATATTTCTCTGTCCTGGAAGGCATAAAGGCAGGAATGTGTGTATTATTTAGCTGTTTCCTCAGCTTGTTATCTGCTACCATTCTTGACACTGGAATCAACTCAGCCCACTAGAGTGTTTGGTTGGCTTTGGTTTCCAATAAAGGAGGATATTTAGAACAGATCTGTAGTCACTACAGTTTATTATTTCAGTATTAAAATACATAATAAAAAACAAAACAAAACACTTCAGAGATGACCTGACAGGTTCTGTTTGCCAAGTTAATACTCATCCACAAATCTCACTGCCTTTGACACAAAAAAGAAAAAGCAGAAACAAAAGAAGTACTTGAGATGCTATAGCAATTCCATTTATTCTCACCACAAAAAATTATCATATTCAGCACAGTTTTTATCATGGTAGCTGAGAAACTGCAGTTATTTAACCATTAATTATGAGAATGTAAGCATGTGCAATTGCATATTGCATTGTAACTGCTGATTCATATTAATTACTTAATGTGGACTGCCATGTCGAAATTAGTTGCTCAAGAATTTTTGCAGCTAAAATGAAGATTGGGAGCATTCTGAAATTCAGCTATAAATGTCATTGAAACAGCTTCTAAAGCCCAGTTTGTGGCTGCTTTGTGTCACTGGAGCCACACCAAGTAACTGAAGTGTAGCAGTAAATCTGACCTTTGATTACATAATCCGTATTAAACATTTATACTGTTTCCTGTCCTGAATATCTGAGCAATTTCTATATAGTGTGAATTGTAACATCCACTTTCAGATATTTAAATGGAAAGTACTTACAACTCATTTTTATAGCCATGCTTTTCTCATTTGCCTTTGCACTTCGCTTCTAAGGATTCTGTCATCATACATTATTCTAAAGCTTGATTAGAAAATACTAAGAAAGCACATTTCAGGTGTTTGTCATGTATGATCTGAAGAATATTTTAATGCATTAAAAGGACTAATGATACAATACATCATTTGATATGTAGTTCATTACTAATAGGCTTAATGAACTACTGAAATATAAAGGGAAGTTTGATAAAACTCAAGAAGACCATGGGAAAAAAGAAATATATCCATTATAATGTATATTATACTTAGAAAACATCATGACTAGGTGGAATCTTTCTCACTAGCACCATAAACAGTAGCTATGGACCAGACCAGAGGGAATTTGTTCCCAAAGAGATCTGGACAACCTCTTCAACAGCTTTGAAAAGAATTTTCCAAAAAGCTAAGCCTTCCATTACAAGTAACAACTCTGAATATAGTTCTGACAAATCTTACAAACTATGAATCTTACATGATTAAAAACAGATTCCATAAAAGCCTATTTATTGAGCAAAACCCTAAGTAGTACCCACACATTGCTGAAAAAAATCTCACCTCTAAAATCATTTGGCTTCCAGCAACATCTATGAATGCAAGCTTCAAAAAGCAATTTCAGCTGCAATTGATGCTTAATGTCTTACTTTTATAATCTTTCTTATTTTCCCAGAAAATATTTAACTATTCCACAAAGTGAAATTATTTAGCATCCTAGACTATCTCAAGTTGGAAAATAGCCATAAGGATCATCAAATCCAATTCTCTGCCTCTCACAGAACTACCTAAAAATAGACTATGTGATCAAGAACATCATTCAGATGCTCCCTGAACTCTGACAGGCTTAATGTCGTATCTACTTCTCTGAAGAAACTGTTCTAGTGCCCAACACCCTCTCAGTGAAGAAGCTTTTCCTAATGTCCAGTCTGAATTTTCCCCAATGCAGCTTCATTCCATTTGCTCAAAGCCTGCCACTGGTCACCAGAGAGAGGAGATCAGCACCTTCCCCTACACATATGCCTGTGAGAAAGCTGTAGACTGCTATGAGCTCTCCCTTCAGCTGTCTCCTCCCTAAGCTGAATAAGCCAAAGGACCTCAGCTACACCTTGTAAGTCTTGCCCTCAAGGCCTTTCACCGTCTTGATCACCCTGCTCTGTACACACTCTAATAACTTTATATCCTTCTTGTATTGTGATGCCAAAACTGCACAGACTACTGAAAAGTGAGGCCTCACCAGCACAGAGTAGAGCAGTACAGTCACCTCCCTTGACCAACTGGTGATAATTTTCTTGATGTCTCCCAGGGCCCTTGGGCTGCCAGGGCCATGGCTGACTCATATTCAAATTGCCATCGACCTATATCTCCACATTTCTTTCCGTAGGAGCCATTTGGATTGCTCCATTTCAGCCGGAATATCCTATAATCTAGCTAATCAATGTTATGACAATTGTATTAATTTAGAACAACAAACAGATCTCAACACATCCATGCTATATTTGAATATTTACTTGTCTCATGAGGTACCAGCTAAGATGCTTAGAATGAGTTCTTCAGAGAACACTTCTTGCTCTCTGACTATCTTCTGGTTGGAGTCCAGTAAGAAGCCCTGAACTGAGGCTGCTGCAGAAGCAGGAGTCAATAGGAGAAATAGGCAGAGGAATAGTTAACTGGAGGTTTTGGAATGGGTTTGCCCTCGAGCTAGCACATACTTGTAAGCCTGTAAAAATGTCATCACTTCAGGCCCTTATTCACATAAAGGGTTGTACTGACAAACAGACGTGCTTTTTTGATAGGTTTAGAGTCTTAAAATACAGTCAAATGACTAAAAGTGCCAACTTAATTCTTATTCTATGAATCCTTCCAAAGAAGAAATGTAAGGGGTTTTTTGGGTTTTTTTGTTTTTTTAAATTTATTTATTTTGCTTTTCCCTTTATGATGCTATATATGTTCCTGTGGCTAAGAATATTTATAACATTCCTTATAAGAGACAGAAATAAGCATACTTGATTTAGAACCACTTGTGGAGAGATTCTGAAGTCCTTCAGTTTCCAATTTTACTGCTAAATACTAGTTACAATTTGCCAGGCAAAATTATAGCAAACTTACAGTGATCACATTTTATTATGTATTGCAATGCTGGAATATATTCTTTGCCTTATGGAAAAGTGGGTAACATAATTCTTTAAGCACTACAATATAAAAGACATCAAAGAATTGAAATTGTCTCTAAATAATGTAAAATATTATAGTCACCTAAATTTTGTTTTTCAGGATCAATGTTCAGTACAGTGTTCTTCAAAGGGATTCCACAGTTTCCTTTCTTGACACCAGTCCCTTCTTTTAATTTTAATCTTGATATTAAAACAGTTCCTCAGCTGGATCCTCAGATCTTTCTGTTTAGTGGCCTACCATGCATTCCTTTGAGATGATTTAGTTGCATGCAATAGAGCACATTGTTATAAACTACTCCTGAGTTTCAGATAATTTGCATGTTACAAGAGTGGGTGTAGCAGAACAATCCTCTATATTCATGTTCCCTGGTTCCAGATCTGCAGCAGTTGGAGCTAACTTGAATGTTTTCCATCATTATATATGTACTTTTATTGTATTTGAATAAGAATGTAATATGAAAGGTAGTTGGCTGTGGTCAGTGAGCAGAGTAGCTTGAGCTGACTGATGGTGAGTCAGCACCAGTTTCAGGGCTCAGCCAGTGCATGCTCACTGTTTCTAATTTCATTTTCTATCAGGAAACAATTAAAGACAGAGCCTACAGCTCTTTTCCCCACAGACAACACAGTTATGCCTCCCCATCACAAATCTGGCAGTTATTAGGTCAGCTTGTATTTTCCATTTTTAATCCTTGATGCTATTTCTCCTTTTCTGATTTAACATACATGAAAAACAACGGCAGCAAAAACAGCAAAACCTCCCAGAAAACATCCCTGAAAACAAAGAAACCAAAATATGATTCAAGTACTTGTAGACATGGAGAAATCATTGGTTTCCTTAGCAACAGAATGCAGTTCTATAATAAGAACAAGAAAGTAATTAACCCTCTAATGTGAGATAATGCTGGAAACACACACTTAAGTCTGCATAATTTTTTGGCTATTTCTTAGCATATTAACATTTTAAATGATAAGGATAATCTCTGGTTAGTCATTCTATTAAAACAATTGGGAAATTCCCTGGAATAGAGGTACATACATTGAATGGAAAATATCCAGATTGTAGGCTGTAATTGTTGGTCCTGATAGAAGCAGCTGTGTGGCCCTGTAATTTGATTATACTGTAAGATGGCTTTCTCTCCAGTTGTGCGTGCAGCTAAGATATGTCTTAATAGCTGCTTGGAGAGATGTATTGTCATAGATTTACTCTTTTGGTCTCTCCTAATGGTTTTTCCTCATCTTTTGCTATGAAGTTGGGAGAATCTTGCCTTCAAATATGTATTTGGTTGTGAGCATGCTCCTGTGAAATTAAAATCTTTACAGTTAGGATTCAGAAATGCATGCTTTGACAAATATACCGTGACTCAGTGGAATATGTAAACATCCCCCAGACTTTAAGAACCAGAACAGTTTTAGTGATTTCTCAGTTACTACCTCTCAGGTATTAACGAATGTCTAACCACATGGCTTGACCATCTAAGTAGAGTTTTTCAGACTTAGAGGTGGATATGGTGTAATCATCTGATTTCAGAATTCCTATTTATCTAGGTTTTAAAATGTGCTGCAAAACTTATTATACTGCAAACATACAAATTAAGGCTTAGTGATTGCTAAATATTATGAAATAAAACTGAAATGAAACTGGTTGTTCTCAGTTAATTTTTACTGAAATAATGGTCATCTATTATCTAAAACAACCCTCCTAAATATTATTTAGGAGTCCATATATATCATGTTCATGAACTTTTTGATTTCTTATTCTTTATTTTTCTAATACTTTTGGCTAAACAAGACAAACTAATCTCCTTCCTCAATAACTGTATAACCCAGCTAATTTCTGTGGGATTTTCTCAGAACTAACAAAAGGCGAGGTTTAACTAACAATTTAGCTGGCCCCTGTTTCTTTCATGGTGCTGTGTCAAGCCTTATTAGAAGGGAAGTCAGACTTGCTTCTGAAGCAGCAATAGGAAATATAACATTTCAATGTACTCTTCACTGAGAAAATATTTCTAAAAAATTTTATCAGTCTGGTTCAAAGACACTATGTAACCCTATTTCTAAACTGTATCTAACTGTCAAGATGTCTGAGATTGCATATTAGATATGGGCAGACTTCTGCCCCATCTGGTTGATCAGAGCCGGTCAAGGTGAGATTATTAAATTTTTTTTTCAGTTCTTTTTATTGTAAGAGAAAAATGTATTATAAGGGTACTATGTATTATATTATGTATATTATATATGTATATATAATGTATTATATATTGTAAGCTATACAAAATGCTTTGTAAATATAAAACCAAAAATTCTTTTGCTTTCTCCTATGTAGTTAGAGGAGACAGAATCAACTCTCAAAGTTTGATTCCTTCCCTCATATAAGAAAAAAACTATAAAAAGTTTTGCTCTAGTATTCTGTCATGATACCTATCATCTACAGTTTTCACATGTACTGTGCTGTGTATGAATATGTGCATAAGAATGTGCATGCAGATGTGGAGAGTTTTTTGTCTTCTTCTGAAAAATAGTCTTGCTAATGAAAAGACTTCCACTTTGGAACCTTTTTATTCAGACTGAAAATGTGTAAAAATCTCTTCCATTTCCATGAAAAGGTTTCTAGTTATACTTTGTGAGAGTAGTGTACAGATATAGCCATCTATAGGAAAGAAAGAAGAGATAAAAAGAGATAAATAGAAAATATGGGTGAGAAAGAAAGAAATATTCAAAAAGGACTTACAAGAAAGATGAAGAAGGACTTTTTTCCAGACCTGAAAGAACAAGGCAAGAAGAAATGGTTTTAAACTGAAAAAGTCTCTATTTAGATTGAGCATAAGGAGGAAATACTTTATGATGAGGATGGTAAGACACAGGAACAGATTGTCCAGAGAAATTGCGAATGCCCCATGACTGGAACTATTCAAGAGCAGACTGGACATGGCTTTGGGCACCCTGATTTAGGGAAAGAGCTCCCCATCCATGGCAGAAGGATTGGACTTGATTATCGTGAATGGTTCCCTTCAATCCAAACAATTCTATAATTCTGTGATGAAGTGGTGACTGCAGACTCTTTTCAAAATATAAACAATTATCATTTGGTTTCATAGCCAACAGACTTCCACATCTAATATTTAAATATCTTCACTTACTGGATGACAAAACAACATTTTTCACAGAAGTCTTTTCAGGACTTACGTTGAAGATCATCCCCAGGACCCTTGTGGATGGCATAACTTTACCTGCTTACAGTCGCTTGTCTGGACGCTGCTGTTACAAAATCGAAACCATGGTTGCTACCATTCTTGTTTCTCATTTTTCTCAACTCCCGGAACCACTACACATCACTCTGTTCCTCTAGGAGAAGCAATTGCATCTCACCTGTGTCCTCTGAACTTTCTAAAATCTATAACTTTCTAGAGTTGAAGGGACATTGGAAGTAGGGACCACTGTGTAATGATTAACAGAGGGACATGTTTCATAAGGCTGCTTTCTCTGATGCTTAATTCAGACCCTCAGATATGATTCTGATTGTAAAGATATAGATTGCTCCAGTCACAATCAGGAAGGAGATAAGAAAAATATTTATCTATTTGTGTCCATGAAAACCAGGTATGAATCAATATATGATCCAATCATATTAAAGGTAATTAAATTCTCAAGGAAGCAAATAATTTACAATATATACCTAAAAAAATCATATCATGCTATCTAAAGATACTTTACTTATTTTCATGTACGTATTTATATGTGTGCTTTTGTGTGTGTAGCGAGTAAGAGGTCATTAATTCCCAAACAAATCCTGATAGATGGGGAAAAGATGGATCCTTCAGCTGCTGTGAAAAATCAGTATCTTTCACTGAAACATCAGCTGCAGTCAGATGTTAGATTTCAGGACAGGACAGAAGTCAGTGCATTTGCTAAGAATGGCTTTGATGCTGTAGAGACAAAATAGGCTGAAAACCTAACAGAGCTCAGATGTTGATAGGCAGACAGTAAGGAATATTATATGATTTTACTGACAAATGAAGATAGTACGATTTCAGTGTCTGGGATTGACACAGTAGATTCACTACAGTAATTTACATCTACTACTCGACATTCACAATGGAGGAATTTTTAAAATATCTTCATAATGTATCAGAACTTACCAGAAGTTTCCTGAGTGGATTACAGTCAAGTAAGATGAGTATTTTAAATGCATGATAAATATAATTTCCTGTCATCTTTTTTGATATGGGTTTATGACCAAATCTGAATTTCTTCTGGATAATTTAGGAGTTACATGTATATTCCAATTCTAATTTTTGATCCAGCCACAATGTACTTACAGATGACACTAGACTTGGAGGTGCTCTTGACTCTCTTAAAGCACAAGAAGTGATGACATTTAACAAGAACAAGGTTTAACTAGATATGAAGATATATTTCCTTAACAAGAAGATGATTGAACAGACTCGTCGATACCCACACAAAGCACTTAACAAAGTGCTTTAGCTTTTGGTCAGTCGAGAAATTGTCAGTCAGTTGCACTAGATGATCATTTTTGGTCTCTTACAGCTGCAAATATTCGTCCATAAGGCAGTCCCATCTACATGTAGCATCTTAAATCCTATTATTTACTAGTAAGTGCCAAGATTTTTTTTTTTTATATCTACAACATTTTATTCCAAATGTGAGACATGACAGAAATCTCACACACAGTAAAAGTGATAAATGTCAAATTTAAAACCGTACCAACTACTCCTGACTTAAAAGTAAAAACAGATCTTTTCACCTGTTCTGCCTAAGCAGCTCAATCAGAATAAAAAATCAACACTATTAAAAAGATATTTAATTCAAGTGGCACTCACCTCATGACACTTTTTTCAGTCTAATATAAATTCTTAACAGTGTATCTCTAGGTCATTTTTTCAGTGCACTTTCTTGCCACACGCATGCTAGAATTGTAAATCTATTTGAAGTATTTCTAATGAAACAATTTTAAGTGGTAATATTAATTATAGCAAATAATTCAATAATGAAACATTTAAATTCAGGGTCAAATCTTTCTTTTTAGGATGGAGACATTTATATTTACTCTTCTTCTTTACCTAAATGTGATTTTTAAAAAAGGGGCAATTTTCTGGTACAATTTGAGGCAATCCAATAATGTAGAAAATAGAATAGCAATCGCAGTTAAAACAAGGCAAACCTATCATAACAGAATGAAAATCACATTATCATGAGTAACTTATTACAGTCAGTGCAGCTGCACTTGTTTATAAGAAAGTTAAAAATTCTTAGTAGCACTTATGGAATTTTACATGACTGAGCATCTTTCCTTCTCAAAATCCATCAAAAAGGAGAAAACAGGACAAAAACAAGAAAGATAAAAACATGAAGAAAGCAAGCACATTTACCTCAACTGAAACAGATAAACTGTCTACATGTAAACTGAAACTTCAAAAAACAGAACTGATATTTGACTTCCAGTGCATGACCCTTGGGGATCATGAAAAATTTATCCTTTAAGAGCCAGTAATAACCTGACGAAAAAAGTGTGAAGCCATATGTCTGATGCATAGCAAAGGAACATTTTTTCTGACTTTTTTGTCTTTTACTCCTTTTGACATAAACATTTCTTTCTTCCTGTTTGAATCTTTTTACAGTATTATTTAAAATAGCAAAAGGAAATGAGTTCTGTCTCAAAGAAAGTAATGCATTCTTTGCATCTTACCAGTCTAAACTCATCATGCTATCTCCATGCCAGCTGTTTATGGGAGATTAAGTGCTATCATGTTTTTGCACTATCTCATAAAAATTGTCATAAAAGTAAGGGTGAGAATGAATTATCTGTGTCCTTATCTTCTCAAGAGTATATTAAGAATATCGCTTAAGCCATCCATTCTTCAGAGGTGGGTTTCTTTGGTTTTTTTTCTTTTCTTTGTAAGAATCTGGGTCACAGAAGGATCTGACAACTGAGAAACGGTTATTTGGATTCCTGAACACAGCAGGAAATACAGAGGAACACTAGAGAGAATTTGTGAAAGTTTAGAGGGATAAAGAGTACTGGAAAAAAAATTATGTTAATAAAGACTTATCTTAGCTCTCCTGTGACCCATCAACTTATTGTCTTTTTTCCACTGAAATAACTTGTGCAAAATGATTCAAAGAGGAAGATATACAATCAGAAAACAATTAACAGAAAGTGGGTAGCATCACTATGACTATATGCCTAGTTTAGCTTATACCTCTATTTTAGGGGAGTCAGGAATATTTTCCATTTCATGTGTTCCTGTTTAATGCAGGTCTCAGCCTTGGTGTAAGAGTCAGACCTGGAAGATTTCAGCCTTCTTCTCACCCTTACAATTATTTTCATAGAAAGGAAATTCTGGAGACCTCCATCTTTATTTGCAATACCAGAAGATACCAGAGGACAGAAATCCCAGGTCCCAGAGACCAAGGGAAAAATATGGAGCAAGGTGGATGTACCCCTGGTGGAAAAGGATGAGGTTAGGAACCTTAAGAAACTCTTAATCTAATTCCCATAGATCCATGGACCCTAACAGAATGCACCCACAAGCACAAGCTTGGAGGAAGTTGCCAGATAATATTACAAAGCCAGTCTTGATAATATTTGATCAATCATGGTGATTGGAAGACATGACATAGACTGGAAGAAAGCAAATGATCTTGATCCTTGGGAAGGTGATGGAGAAACAAATCCTGGAAACTATTGACATGCACATGAAGGGAAAAAAAAATCATTAGAAGTAGTCAAAATGGATTCAACTAGGGGAAGACATGCTTGACAAACTTAATTTACTTCTCTGATTAAATGACTGGCCTGGTAGATAAAGGGAAAAGAGTGGATGTTATCTGACTGGACTTCAGTAGGGTCTTTGAGATTGTGTTCATAAGGTTCTCATAAACAATGCATTTAAATATGACTAGACAGTGAGGTAGACTGAAAACCTTACAGCAGGGCCCAGAAGATGGTAATTGGTGGTAGAAAGTTGAGTTAGAAATCTCAAATAGCAATGTATTCCAGGAATAGATACTGGGTGCAACTGTTTTTAACACAGGGTCACAGAATCATAGAACGGTTTGTGCTGGAAAAGACCTTCCAAGATCATCTGTTTCAGCTACCCCACCATTGGGAAGGACCTCTTGCACTATACCAGGGTGCCCAAAGTCATGTCCATTCAGCCCCTGAGCATTTCCAATGACAGAGCATGAACATGTTCTCTGGGCACCCTGTCTCATCACCCTTGTAAAAACTTTCCTTCTTATGTTCAATCTAAATCTATTCTCTTTCACTTTCAATTAATTTCCCCTTGCACAGATCCTGGAAAAAAAGTGCTTTTCCATCTTTCTTATAAGCCTCCTCTAAGTGTTGTGAGGCACCAATAAGGCCCTCCCCGCACCTTTTATTCTCCTGTCTGAACAACCCCAATTCTCTCAGACTTTCTTTATAGGAGAGGGATTCCAATACTCAATTTCCATGGTTGTCCTTTGGACCCACTCTAACAGACCCATACCTTTCTTCAGAACTGAATGCAAGACCAAAGGTGGGGTGTCATGAGAGCAGAGTAGAGGGGAAAAATTACTATCTTCATACTGCTGGCAACACTTTGGGTTATGCAGCTTATGTTATGATTGAATTTCTGGACTGCAAGAACACATTGCTGACCCGCGTCCAGTTTTTCATTCATGAGTAGCTCCAAGTTCTTCTGTACAGGACTGCTCTCAATCCACTCATCCTGAGGTCTGTATTGATCTCCCTCAACTGAATTGGCTGAATCACTCAGCTTGGTGTCACATGCAAACTTGCTGGAGGTGCACTCAGTCCCACTGTTATATCATAGATTAAGATATTAAATAGTATTTGTCCCAGTCAGACCTCTGAGGGACATCACTGGTTTCTGCTTTCCCCTTTGGACATTCAGCCATCGAGTGTAACATTTGATACAATCATACAGACAATTCTTTATCCATCAAAATCCTATCTCTTCAATTGAACAGCAAGAATGTGTTAGAGGATAATTTCAAAGGCCTTACAGAAGTCCAGGTAAATGACATTCATAACTCTTCCCCTGTCCACTGATACAGTCACTCCATCATAGAATGTCACTAGATTCATCAGGCACAATTTGCCCTGAAGTTGTGTTGGCTGTCTCTAAACAATTCCCTGCTGGTTTTTTTTTTTTTGTCAAAGAA
This sequence comes from Ploceus nigricollis, assembly GCA_013399945.1. Lineage (NCBI taxonomy): Eukaryota > Metazoa > Chordata > Aves > Passeriformes > Ploceidae > Ploceus > Ploceus nigricollis. The sequence goes on along the minus strand of VXBC01001956.1, from coordinate 154,859 downwards.
TATCAGAAAACACTTTTTTAATAAGGGCGCAACTGGGCACCGATACAGATTGGGATGTATAAAGATACAGATTGGGATGTAGTGCAGTCTCAGTTCTTAGAGATATTATTCAAAAGCCATCTGGAAATGATCCTAGGAAACAGAGTCCAGGTAGCTCTACTTGCATAGAGAGGTTAAACCTGATGACTCCCAGAAATCCCTTTCAGCTTCAGCCATCCTGTGATTCTATGAGGTTAAGACCTTACAGTATCAGTTATGATTTATTGTGAAGGCAAGAAGGGTAAGGAGAAAGGCATACCTGAAAGGAAGGTCTAGATACAACAACAAAAAAAAAAAAGTATTAAAAAGGTTGATGAATTAAAAAGAATGAGTACTTTTCTTTCATACCAAAATTCTCTTTCTCCAAACATTGCTTTCATAACTTGACCTACAAAATTGAAAATACCTGTAAATGTCACAGTAAAAACATCAATTCCTTCAATATTAGATTTTAAATAAATTTTCTATATCTTACTTAAATGACTGGCAAGGCAGATCAGGTGACTTGCTTTGTGCTTTCCCTTCTTTTGTACTAGGTGTTGGGGTTTTTTCAATTTTTTTCTACATTGCTAGACTGCTTTGTCCTAGGATTTTAAGGACTTTCACTAAGTGACTAAATAGTTCAGTTTTTTTCCTGCATGTTAGCCTTATCACCACTCTGTTGAAAATCATGCAACAGCAGGTGAAGGTGCTGTAAAAAGGAGCACAGTGTGAACAGACTATCTCACACTGCTCCAGCTTCACATCTTTTATCGCTCTTTATAACAACTTAAAGGATAGACTTTGGGAGGTCAAATACACATTGATTTGGTCTGATAATTGTGATAGTATGTTGGCTAGCGTGTGATCTTTGTTAAACAGAAGGATATGAAATGCACGTCACCTTAGAAAATTGCTGCAGATGGGTGAAAACGTGCTTTCAGAATCACATGAAGTGAGTTCATAGATCAGGTAGTCAGGTGGCTGTGTGCAGATTTCCTGAAGTATTCATACAACAAGTCTGTTGCTTCATCTCAAGGGCTTTTTATTAAGCTTGGTACTGTGTTGTGATTGTTATGATGCCTGTTATGATGAAGATAATGCGTGTAGGAATGCTCACATCAGAGTGGAAGACTTTCTGAAAACTCAAGCTTTTCCATCATAACTGAAGCCTCTTAGAATTTGCATGGGGCTGCAAAGAGTCAAGTGAGGAGGACAATGTGTTATTAATTTTGTAAGAATATAAGATACTTTATTAACAGCATTTGCATTCATAAAATTATAGTTTGAATGAGCAGGTTTTCACACTGTGCAAAATATGCCTTTTTTTATCCTTCATAGTGCATGTTCATGGGAAAGCAAAATCATGGGATGTCCCATCAGGGCTCACAGAGTGTAGTCTCATTTAAGTAACAGGAAGGTGGACCTTAGCACATCTCACTTCTCCATCTGTTCATATCTAAAGCCACATATTTTACATTACTAAGTTTTTCATCTCCTATATCAATTAACCAGATCACACATCATTGTATGCTTCATTGCCATTGTCTTATCTGCTGTGTTTTCTAATAGTGATCACAGTTATGATTTTGGACTGGCTTGATTATAGGACCTCACAAGTCTGCCTGTGTTAGTGAATTACTAATGTTGTCTTTGGGTGAAGATTACCTGGTGTCAATAGTTAGTTGTGTGGCATGCACTAAGGTAATCAAGCATTGGTATGCTCAAGGCCATTCCTCTCACACACCAGAACTCCAGGTAGATCATCCTAGAGCAAATGAGATACAGATCCCTCTAACTGGTAGTGTTCTACACATGTACAGATCTTTTTTAGCCATGGCAAGCAGATGTCAGACAGCTGGGAAAAAACAATCTGTTTTTTAACATCTGATGTTAAAAAGGTGCCTCATGTCAGGACAGAGTCAGAACAGGGCTTCTCCACAAAGGGTGAGAAGCCGAAGGTTGAAATGAGGTGTTCCTAATTTAAGCAGGACAACAGCCTCACCCTCACGGTGCACTTTTTCACAGAACCTGAACAGAGAAGCAGTGTCAAGATGATGAGTGATACCAACAGACCCCATCAAGGGCCCACAACAATCAGGCAAAGGCAAGGGGATCCCAGGTCATGTAGGGTTATTGAACAAGTCAGGAGAAGCAGGGGATGATGCTGGATGCTGATCTGCATATGGTGTGGTCCAGACCTTGCCTGGGTGTCCTAGGCTGAGTTGTAATAGTGCTCCTGAGCCATGGACAAAGAGCCCAGGTAGGGCTGGGCAGGGTCATTGGGGCTCATGAGTATATTCAGGGTGCCATACCAAGTATTCACAGTTGGCATTAAGCTCATTCCTGATAAATACTTACCTGATGTGGCTGAGAGCCATGACAAATCATATGCCAGTCCCTCCGTCTTTGTGTGACCCAAGTCACTAAACATATACCCAAATACTGAAGCAGGAATTATTGTAGGCCTAGTCAGTCTTATTTTCTACAGGCCATACAAGGACCTAAAACGCCTGGGAAAGAGTTAGAATTTGTTATGAACCTATGACAAATTTGAACTAATAACTTTCAGAAAAACTCATACTCAAGCACTATTCCCTTAAGCCACTAAATATTTTTTGTAGTCTTACATGGATTCTTAGAGTATTATGTTAGATTAAGAATAAAGTAAACAAAAGTTTTAAATTAGCTTATATTTTAAAAAACCTAGTCCATTTTTATTACCTCTGTCATCATGTAGAAAATGATAGCTATAAAAGAAATATATAATGGAAATAATTCACCTTTTTTTTTTAAGTTAGTTGTTTTGCTTTGTTTTGTACAGCCAACTAGTGAGACATTAGTGACAATATTGATGGTTGATGACACTCTAATTTGATTGTTACTGCATGAGTAACAGCAACAGTCTCTTATGTATATAAAGATTGCAGTATCTACCTGCAGCTCTGTTTTAATAAGTTAGTCATGTAGGAAAAGCTCTAATTCAGACACGGTTTCAGCTATCATAACAAGCCTTGGTTTCACTCGCCAACATTTTTTTGAACAATTTCCTTTGACATTAAATGACACTCCCTATTTCTTCATCACATATGATCTTGTCTAAGGAAATTATTATAAAGGAGTCCTGAGAACTAAAATTGTGGGAAGAAGGTAAAACTTGTCATAAGAACACCCAGTCAAAGCAGCAACTTGTGACTGATTTTGATAGTGGATCTTCCACAGTCTGCATAAAAAACCAAAAGCATCCTGAAGCAAATGGATTCATGGATTCAGCAGCAGTGCAATTTTGCTATTTATCTTTTAACTATTAGGTAAATGGAATTATCATGATGGCTATGATGATTTCAGTGAGATCATTTACATCTTAACTTCTTGTTAGTTATCTAGCAGCACACATAATAGCACTGTCTAGGTGTCTCAAACACAGAATGGACAAAGCCATCAAAGTAGTCTATATTTTTCATGGTTCATAATCTGCAGAAACCTGTTTGCTGAAAGTATTTACTGAACAAATATCCATTCAATAGTTGCAGAGAACTATTCATTTCAGATGACCTTCAAAAAGGTTGGATGTGGTGTCAGTGGAGGTATCTGACATCAATGAAAGCACTCAGAAAAAACCTCCATCGCTTTATGCTTTATTATTGTCAGGTATATAAACATTTGTTTGCTATTACGTGCAGGCAAATTATATCATGTCATCTAGAAAGTCTGTTGACAAGGCATAAATTCTGTAGCCAACTCACACTAGAAGTCTAGGGAAACTGAAGAAGAAGAGAGAGAAAGTGAACAGATTCCACTGAAGGCCAAAGCCATCTTCAAAGTCATATACTTCTTAAATATGCATAGTCTGCATAGCGAAAGCATGCTACTTGAGGAAAGACAGGGATTTCTCAACAAGGTTAGCTAAGATTAGGTGCAGTCTTGCTTCCCAGAACTGGGGGAGAAGCCACTCTTGTTTTCTGGAGCCATCTGGAATTTCTCAAATATCATTCAGATTAAATGAAAGCAGAGGTCTTCTGCAGCTCGTCATTTTGGGGCAGATACCTCAGAGGAAGACAGGCAATGTAGCAATAAATCATATTGTGCTTTAGAACTTAGAATCACCTGAAAATTCAAAAGTTTTTCAACAGGTGTGTTTAGACAAACATAAGCAAAACAGGGCCACTGTCACCTCTCTCAATTTGAAATCTAAAGTAAAAATTATAGGGAAGGTGGCATTCCACAGCTACAATGTACTTCTCCCCAGAGTCAGAATTGTCTCACAATGCTTGCATTTTTACAGATTTGAAGAGTGAATGCCTGTGGGCATAACTGACCTTATAACTCTGGAATTGTTGAGTACTTGCTGGAAAACGGTCCACTCAAAGCTTTGCGGGTGATCAATGTCCATGTACCGGTTTCCCTGTACTCCAGGGATGGATCTGTGCTGTACTGCATTTCCTGAAAGATTTGAGGGAAGAAATGAGGACAAGAAACCAAATTGACTTTGTCTCTTGCTTGCTTGTTACCTCACAGATGGAATTGCAGCCCGTAGTTGAATAATAATCCTGCACACACTGAAACCTGTGTGCAAGCATATTCATATGGGATTGGTCCCATAAAGTCCTAATGCTCATAAATAAAGTGCTTAAGAGACAAGAGCACAGAAATGCCCTTGCCATACTGTCAAAGGTCAGAACAGTATATTTACATAGTGTAATTTCCTAGCTGCATCCAGTTCTGGGATGCTAAGCACAGGAAAGACATTGACCTGTTGAAGCAAGTCCAGAGGAGGTCACCAAGGTAATTACAGGGATGGAGCACCTCTCCTATGAGGAAAGGCAGAGAGAATTGGTTTGTTCAGCCTGGAGAAGAGAAGGCTTTGGGTAGACCTAATTGTGACCTTCCAAGTAACTGAAAGCAGCCTACAAGAAAAATGGAAAGAGACTATTTATAAGACCATGTAATGACAGGACGACGGGAAATGGCTTCAAACTGAGAGAGGGTATTTTTAGGTTAGTTATGAGGAAGAAATTCTTTAGTTTGAGGTTAATTAGGCACTGGAACAGGTTGCTCGGAGAAGCTGTGGATGCTCCATCAATGGAAGTGCTCAAGGCAGGTTGGATGTGGCTCTGGGCAGCCTGGTCTAGTGAAAGGTATCCCTGCCCATGGCAGGGGTGTTTGAACTAGATGATCTTTTTGGTCCCTTCCAACCCAGGCTATTCTGTGATTCTGCAAAAGCTAGAAGAATTAAATCAACAAGAAACATGACATCTCCACTGTGCTATGTATTTACTGATAGAATCACAGATCTGTATTACCTATTCACTTGGAGCAGTAGGTCTGCTTTATAATGTATTTGTTCGGAAACAACCTTCAAAAGAAGTAAAGATATAATCTGTTTTTAAAAAGTGATTTTCAATAGTGGAGGCCTGCAGAATTGAACACTTTTGGAGAAAATTTTAGCCTAATTTACGAGTATTTTCAGCAAATGCATCTTGCCGTTACAGATTTGGCATACCTGAAAAGCAAGACTGTGACAGTTTAATGCAAAAGCAATTATACTCTATGCCAGAAGTACTAAATGTTTTTCCAGTGGAGGAGGAAATAGCAAAAAAAAAAAAAAACCCCAGTATTTTAATAAATTTACAGCATTTTTTCTTTAGATCTTCAGTATCACCTGTCAAAAAGCACAAGAACCAAGCATATAATTTTGTTTTTCTGTAAAATGTACAGCTTTAGCTTGTAAATCCCTGATTTCTTACAACAAAGCAGACTCCAGAGGTAATTTGAATCCAAATAGATTTGGTTTTAGTTACCTGTGTCTTATGGAACTCTTAAAGCACCCTACAGTCTCTGAAGACATCCAGTAGAGTAGCAGGCTTTCTGCACTCACAGGCCAGTTCTCATGCCTCCTGATTTCCTCTATGTTTTCACTCATCTTTCTACAAAGTTTATTCTATTTGGTACCAAAGCATACACTTTCTGATTTCCAAATCTCAGCTATTACCATGCTAATTCTCTATAGTCTAATACTTAAACATAAAAACGTGCATAAGCGACCTTAAAAGTTCAAGTTCTACTTCATTTTTACGTAGATGCAATTGGTTACACTTTTAGTAAGAAAAATTGACAGAGAAAATTTAAAGCACCATTAAGCACATAAACATCAGCAATTTTACCTGAATGCAAAATGCATTCTTGTAATTTTTTCCCCATTCTTCATCTCACCCACTCAAAGTAATTAGATAAAGCCTTTTCACTTCTGAAGTTTCAATGGCACTATGTTTTTTAGCACTTGTATTAAAAACAGGGGTTTTTTAATTCGTTGGCTGTTTTTATTCTTTCTTTGCCCATTAAATCTCTGCTTTCTCATGGCTAGAGTATATCAAGTTGAGTCAAGATCAAGCAGAGCTGTAATAATGCCCATTACACAAACAGCAGTCTGAGGCTGAAATTACTTTTGCAGGATATCTGGGTTACTTTCACATATTTCTCTACTTTCACTGTGGCTTTAGGTAACATAAAGCTTCTAGATAAGTGAATTGCCCTGATTACCTCGCTATGGAGTGTTGGAATGCTGTTTTCAAGCACCATCTGAGTCTAGTGTAAAATGACCACCACTAAAAAAATATGGAAACCGTATTTAGATTGTAGCTCTCTCTTCTTCCGTCATGATCATCAGATTTATTTACAGATATTAAAAAAAATAATTTGTGTGTGTGTTGGGTGTTGCGTCCTCTTCTAACACAGTCCAGCAAGATTTCTGATGTTATTGCTCATCCTGTGATAGACAAAAAATCACAGTAGCCTTTGCGTTAATACCTACATAGCCCCCAACTCCATGTGATTTTCAAATATGATTTATGAATTCTAAACTCTAATATTTTAAATTGAAATCAAACTGTTCCATTAAGTTTATACATAGATATTTCAAAACAGGGCAAATAACCAGCAAATATTTTATTGTATACAATTGTGCTATTTTTTTTCTCATGAACTTTTAAATGTATTTTTTCATAACAATCTTCATTTATCTGATTTGGCCATTACATAGTATCATTAGTATTACTGTAACAGTCATGCTTGTAGTATTAATTCCCAGTGTCTCCATAACAAATACAATCTTCTATAAGGAACAGGTGTACCAGAAATTTTTTTACTAATAAAGGTTAAATAGGTACATATAAACATTACAAAACAACTTTTTTTCTCACATTGCAGTTCAGTCCATTTCAGTTAATTGTATAAGACTGGAAAAGAACTTTTGTTGTCTTCCTTTTTAGACACTGCTTTCCACACAGTGGAAAAAATCCACACAGAATTTTTTTTGCTAAAATGTCTCCATTATAAAATCTTGGTTATTTCACGCACTTTAATAGAGAGTAATGACTAAACTTCATTTTCAGTATAACTCTAAGTAAAACGTATTGTTGCACAATTTGTTATATCCTATTACTCGTTCATTTCCAGCCAGCAGAAGTTGTGTTTTTTTAAACCATCTCTGTGGATGCTCATGGGACAGTATCTAGATACTATGTTATAAGAATGATCTGGAAATTATTCCTATCAATTGAAATATTAGTCTGTGCTATGTGAATTTTGTACTTGAACAAAAGTACAAAACTGAACTTGAACTTTTTTCTACAAGAGTATATGTAATTTCTATATAAGGAAAATAATTATTCTGAGAAAAACACAAGCTTCATAGGCAAATCCTCCTCAGGAGTTGTTATCTGGAAATAGAAAATGTAAAAGTTAAGTAAGTATCATGTGTCTCATGTTCATCATCTTGAATATAAGAAGGCAAAACTTCTTCAAGTATCAAAGATCAAATACTCTGATATAAAGGAAGATTTAAATCTTTGAAAGTAAATTAACACTGTTCAAGGAAAGACCAATTCCTTGAGAATTCTTGCAGACTGGACATTTACAACTGTAAATAGTAAGACTTTTTAACAATTTAAGTTTCCCTGAATATCTTTGAATGTGGAGTGATGGATAGACTTCATACCAGAAATACCTTTCCAGATTCATGAGCTAGTCAGTTTAAATCTTTACACTATGAGTGATTGACTTGGCTATAAGCAGTACTCCATTGTCAGCATTCCTGAAAGAAATTATTATGGGACACATAATAGAATAGACAATTTTCATATTTTTCATGTGACTTAGAATTAGTAATTCCTTGGGTTGACATTACCCATCTAGAGATAATTTGAAAGGTTTCCACTGCTCAAAAATACCTGAAGCTGCACATAAAATAATGGAAACATTAAAACCACTGGGTGCTAAAAAATGCAGGCTTTAATAGACATTCTGGACTCTCAGGAATATCTTAGGCTCATAAAACTTATTTAGTTACTTAACATAGCATGTTAAATGACCAAAGCTTGCAGTCTCTCCCTTAATCTTTTTCTACATCACAGAATGAAAACAAAACAAATAAAGAAAAAGTCAGATAGTGTGGCTGTAATATACATTATTGGCATTGTTTACCAAGCACCTGTTATTCTTTCTCTAAGTACCTTTTTATTATAGTTGTGAGTCATTTGCCCCTGGGGAAATGGGTATGGGCTTGTGGTATTTAGGTCCCATGCTAACTGCTGTTCATCCATGAGGTTTTCATTGAAGACAGAGCCTAGAAAAAAAAAAAACTTCTAAAAGGCACCACTGAGCCACAGGGAAATTCAAACTTCTCTGCATGCTGGACCTAACAGAGCTGCTGCAATCAAAGGATGAAGTTCAATGATAATTTCAATGCAGTTTCCTTCAGAATGGGATTTGTTCTCCTTAGTTTAGTAGTGAGTTGTTTTCTGTTATTTTTCCTAAACCAGATTGCTATAGATGGGATTTGAGAATCTCAGGGTTTTGTTATAAAGAGAAAGTAACAACTTCAATAAAATAAAATTGGAAAGAATGCTTTCCAGATATGTTGTTTTCCATCTTGAGGTCTCAAAGGGAATCACTAAGATATATGTTGAACTTATTCTTACAGAAATCTTGATAAGCAGACACTATCCCATTTTATATACAAGAGCATTAAAAAAAAATTCCTGTATAAACCATCCTAAGTTATGTTTTCTACAGTCACATTCTCCTCCAGCTCTACCTGGCAACACCTCCAGCTCTACTTGACACATTTGCTTGTGCCTCAACCAGATGCATGTCAGACACTAAATCAGCTGGTTCACAGAGACAGAGAGACAGAAAACAAGTCACTTTTTTATAGACTCAGTTTACACGGCAGATTGTTTCATCCAGTTTGGATTCACAAACCTTCTCCTTATGTCTGGGCCAGAGGAATTGCATGAATCACCCAAATCCAGGTTAGAATTCTGTTACTGGCTTCAGAGATGTTGTCATGCTTGTGTACTTCCCGGATTTGAAACAATGTTTGTGGTAGTGTGTTTTTATGATGTTTTATGTTAGTTAGTTAATTAATGTTAGTCAGCTTTAATTGGTATGTTCTGTGTACCCCCTTTTCCTTTCCCCTCACATTGGTTT
>VXBC01001956.1:45108-145201 GCA_013399945.1 Ploceus nigricollis | reverse complement strand
ACCAGCAGCTCGTGGCCGCAGCGGAGCCACACCGCAAATGTTGGCCCCCAAAGGAGTGCTCCCACCCAGTTTTCAGCCCTCTATGTTTTAATTTTTCACTGAAACTGGCACTTTTTAAGCCTCTTAGTGGATGGGATTTAACCCAATTAAAAACTACCTATAAGAAATGGCATGTGAGATCTTGACTTCACATCAAGGAAAACAGAGGGAGGGGAAAACGAGGCTCCTCCATTTTTTTCTGTGAAATTTTTGAGGAGGTGGTTGTTTTGGGTTAATTTTTTTTGGTTTGGTTTGGTTTTGGTTTGTTTGGGTTTTATATGGGGCTTTCTTTTCTTGGTATTTTGGGTTTTTGTTGGTTTTTTTGGGTTTTTTTTTGGGGGGGGCTATGTTTGTGGGTTTGTTTTTTTTTTGTTTTTTTGGTTTTTTTTTTAATATTTAAACTAGCTTAAAGCAGTTCAGGTCCCAGGACCAGGATTCTCAGTTTTGCTCCTGAATTGAGACTAAGGATACAACAAAAAATTAAATATAGCCTTTAAGTGTTAAAGAATCACATTTATCAGTCATGACAGGTATGCATCTTATCTACATGCACATTAGGTTTTTATGTGACTTTCATGCCTAATTTTAGATCACCAATTTGGACTGGGGCTGAATAGTAGTAAAATATCTTCCATATGACAACAGGCTATTACCACCTGCCAGGAACACTCTGTCAACCCTGGAGCTCTTCCATATTAACAGTCCAGTATTCTCCGCTTCAGCAAAAGTTAAACAAATGAAATGCTTGCTAGTCTCAGAATGAATATAAGGCATTCAGTAGAAAACAACCTAGTAATAAATTTTCTCCTTCTGTGTTTTCAGGAACGAGGATGAAACCCTGTACTATGGAAATTTAGGATGACCACTGATTTTAATGAAGGAAGTGTTTTCTGGAGCATAACTGATCTAGAGGAAAAGCACAGGATAAATATAAAGACAAGTATTACCTAAGAACATTAATATTTAGTAGATACTAAGAGGGTTTAGCATGCATCTAGAAAAATATTTATAATACTAATAAAGCAACTCAAAGGGTAAGGCATCAGTCTCTTTTGAAATATTTAAACCCACTGAACCCCTTTTTCTAGTTTCTTCGGTGTTCTCGATTTTAAAAACAAATTATATTGTATTAGACTTCATGTCTTTCTTTTAGTAACCACTTCAACCCCCTTTTATGCACATATGCAGACATGTGGTGATAATTTTTAATTGTGGCAGAAGTTCTGTCAAGTTGAGGCTGCTTGTTTAGTGTGGTAGTGTTCATGATTCAGTTTTCTATTAACTCCAGTTAAGGGAAAGTATGATGACTGAGGAAGTGGCTCTGTCAAAAAAAATTGAAGGTTTGGTCTCAAAACCATTTCAGTAAACATCTTCAGACCATGACGAAGAAGCATCCAATAGATGTGTAATAGCTAAAATTCCAACCATATTCATATAATTTTCTCAAGTTTTTCTAAACAAGAAGCAATCTTGGAAAGATAAAAAAGCAACCAAAACAAATAAGGTTTTCTTTACCTGTTGATGTCAGAGCGCTGATCTCTAACATGTGGCTCACTGACAACATACTGTTGTGAGTACTCTGATACAGCTTTCAGGAATCTTACAGTGTTTCTGTGCTCCAGGCTGACAGGTAATGTTGCCTCCAGTGTATTTCTTGTGTCCCACTGTTGTCCACACTGTCACAGAGAACTGAAAGCCACAGTTTGTCCTGGTTACAGAGAAAGGGTTTGGAGTTAGCACTGTTTATTCCATACCACCCTCTTCATTGCTGGGGATGTGGTTTCAGCAGGAAAAGCTGGGCACTGGCACTGGAAATTGGCCACCTTCTCTTGCTCGCTGGAGTGCAGTGGACAGTCCCCTTAAAACCCCCGAGAACTTGGTCCCTTTTGCTGCCCCACTGGCTCCCCTCCATCCCATTTTTCTCTGGAGCGTGAATATGGCCTTGTGGTACTGAAGCAGACAGCTCCAAGGCAGGGCAGAGCCAGCAGAGGCAGTCTGTCCTGCTGGGCAGAAATGTTTTTCAGACACACACAGAGGACAGCAGAGAGGTGGAGGCAGCAGCACAGGCAACTGCAGAGAACTGAGCTCAACCAACAGCTGCATAATCCCTATTTGGATGAACCAACTTTCATGGTTTGGTTGTCCCTGCTTTCCCTTGTCTTAAGGAAGGAGGGAGATGTAATTTTGGCCTGTGGGAGCTCTCCTTGGCAAATAGGCTTTTTTTCCTGAATACCAATGGCATGAACACAGCAACATTCCCAATGGTGAATACCCTTTTGTGGGTAAAACACCTTCTCTTTAGTGTACATTTGCTATTAATTTGATATTATACTGCTGTTGTTATTCTGCTTTCAGTAAATCTTTATTTCAACTCATATCATCTCATTTAGTGTCCCTTCCTTACCAAAAGGGGTGGAGGAAGGGAAGTAGAGGTGTTGCCCTGATTTTAAAAGTGTTTTCTTTTATAGTACTTTTGAAAGTTATAAAGTTCTTTTAATATTCTCTTAGCCTTCTGATGTTTTGTATAGTAGAGTCAGAGTTCTCACGCAGATTCATGTAAAAATATAAATTGTTTTGCATTCCAGAAAATTGTTTTGAATACTTGCTCCATGGGTGGAGAGAGTTTGATTGACAGATATTTTGACCAGTGTGGTTGGAGAGGTGGTGAGTCCATCCTCCAATCCATGGTTGTCTTTGGAATCATATAAAACTGATGGGAATTAAAGTTCTTCCTCTTTTTCTGCATTCTACTCGAACTGACTCTTGTGTGTTCTTTCCGTGTCCAAGAGTGACATAGGGGAGTTGCTTATTTGGAATCTAACTTTCCTGATGATTCTAAACTCCACGTTCAAGATGTGATTTTGCTTGTTCCTCAATTATGAAAGTCTTGGTTCAGAAACTTAGAATTCTTGCACAGGCTAATAAAGATTGACATTCAATGCGTGTGCAAATCGTGGTGCAGACTGTTAGAAAAATAACAGGACATGGTTTGAGAAATTGAGAGTACTAAATTATTCAAGAGAATCCTAAATTCAAATCAAGTAAATAAAAGATCCCCAGATAATTCCACTTGCTAAAGAACATTTTGGCAAGAAGAGTTTTAGAATTAAAACAAAATGAAACAAACAAGCAAACAAAAAACAAAACACTTATTTCTGCACATGAAAACAATATTACAGTTAAAGGCTTATTAAAAGGGAGAAAAAAAGATTACTAGTATCAAATTGGTATTCTTCAAAAAACAATCATTTTTCCTTTCACATCTTTGTTGGAAATCTAGCCTGCTATAAGGCTTTTATATGACAATGGTGCTATTATGTTCTTTTGCATTGTAATGATGCTATGCTGTAATGAATTTTGGTGTCATTACTGCAAAGGAACAGATGCTGCAATTAAGACCACTAAATGGAATTCAGTCCTTAAAGATTCATGTATCCTGTGTGAAATTTTAATACTCTGTGTAATATTTATGACATCATTAGTTAGAAGAGGATCAATAAAAATATTTGGACTACTGTAGTAGTATAAAGTACAACATGTTAGAGAAATTGAGACATCTTTTCTTTTCTCAGACTATAAAGCAGAATGGACCTGATGTGCAAATCAGTTTGTATGATGAAGAATGAAACTGCAGCTTAATCAAACTCCTAGAATTTTTCACCTACAATTTTCAGATATCAGTGCCGAGGTAGGAAAAGAAGAGAAACTGATGTATTAATTTAAATTGTGTCCATGAAACTTTACAGGTACTGCAGAAAATATTTTTTCTAAAGCAAAGGAATATTCTTGACATAACTATTCAAATGGTAGTGATGTAAACCACTTTTTTTTTTCTGTTTGCTTCTTCAGCAATTGATTAGTACAATGATGTACTTGAAATATCCAACGAAATTATCCAATATATCAAAAAATATAAAATTTTGGAGTGGTTCCAGTTTTTAAAAAGTGAAGGAGGTAATATTTTGACTGAACACAAATACTGAAGTGCACAGAAACTTCTTTCACTAGTGTACAGTCTCAAAGGTGACTTCAGAGTTCTTTTTGCTTCTAGCTGTGGACCCAACTTTGTATGTGATAAAACTGGTGTTCATTAACAAACAGTTGTAGGGGTAAAGCTTATTCTAGACTCCTTTGCTCTTTTGATCTCAAACTGTGGACTTCTTGACTAATTTCTAAGACAATTTAGAATGTTTTTAGAATGAAACCTTAAATTTTTCTAAATATTTTGTAGATGATGATTGTAAGCAAATATTATGACTGTTGCTACACCTATGGGATTTTAGCTTAGTGGAACATAGGGAAACCTTCATTAAATAATGACACAGGAATAAAGGTGAATAATTTTTTGTATCAACTTTCACCACTACTAGTAAGATTTCTGCTTAGACAATTGCTGCTGTGAGAAAAAAATGTCAATTTATCTTGAGTGAATTAAGGTTTAATTAACCTTGCTTTCCCTCAAGGCCATTGATCTGGAATCAGCAAGTCAGTAATTGAATGTTGTACCTACCACAACCCTCAATTTCTTAAAACATGTGATTCATTTTCCTGAACTACTAGGAGAGTAAGTCTGTTCTGGCTCTTAATAACCTTTTTACTAGAGCTTTCAATCCATCAAAAGGATCCAAACTTTATGGCTCTAGTATGAAAACATCTGGTTCATTTGATATACTGTCATCTCAAGACTACTTTTGTTTTCTAGGATGGTCTTTATTGCAGTTGGGTAAATTTTATAATTGCATTAGTACAGATGAAGCACAAATTGTAATTTTTGTTAAAGGATATTAATGTATTGAAAGAGACCAAGCTACATTTATCTCATTTGCACTACTGCATTTGATCCCTGTAAAGACAACCATTATATTAAAGACATGTCTATTCAACCTTCAACAGCTAGGGATCATCACATATCTGCAGACCCTAGCTCAGACTGCTTAAACTGGATTATGGCCACCAATCTCTTATGGATATGTAAGATCAAAAGAGATGCAGTACTATTACGTTTTGATGTAGCATGAGACAGTTTTGACTTCTGTAGCGTCGTTCACTCATTTAACTAAATAATGCTACTGATGGAAACATATATTAATTAGATTTCCTGGTCAATTGATTTCATCAGGCCTGCTTTCTGTTTAATTAGTTTAGACATTTTATTTTATTTTATATATCACTGCTACCTATTCAGTAGGTAGGTACAGAGGAACACAAACTTCTCTATAAATGAGAAGGCTGCCAGATCAAACTGATTTTATGAGCTTCTGCTGAAGGTACTTCACTGCGGATAAAGTCACTGCTCTGATTTTTGGTCCATTCTTGCTAGTTTTTACTAATATTCCCATTTTTTAAATCTTGAAATCATCTCACCATGTTTGAAGACTTTCTGTCTTTATATATGTTCTTTTAAATATTTATGGTATCCTTTTTGTCATTTTTACTGAAAAAAACCCCAACTTTAGACTCCTGATAAATTAAGTAGATTTTCTTTGGCTCTTTCTAGATCTCTGTTTCTACAGAATCATATAATTTGCAAGCAAATGCCTCTATAGGCACATACTTCACTGAAGAACTGACCTCTGAATTTCTAAGGGTGTTCCATTCAGTTTCACCAATACTGCTTGGTTTCTTCTCTCTGGAAAAAGGATGTTTCTTGAATTAGAGTTTATTTTTATTGACTCAATTTAATGACCTTCCTGTGATTATGAAAGATCAAAAGTATTTGCCATTTTTTTCTACCACGTGGATCATTATTCTCCTCTTTTTAGGAGATTTAAGGAATCCCTAGTTTGTTAACTGCTCCTAAAACTAGGCAGGAAGAGAGATTGTGGCTGTGTCTGTACCATTAAATATACTAGGAATGATCTCTGCCCTCAAGGCCAGCAGGAGCAGGAATTTCTCTGCTGGATTACTCAACCTCCTGTCAAAGCAGAGCCTCTAGATAAGAACTGGAAAGTGGGGTCTGGTCTGTGATGAGCCTTGAGCTAAGACCTGGTATTTCTTGGGATCATGCTAGCTGAGAAGAACTAAAGGTAACCTAGGGTTGTTCTAACTGTGTAACACTAGACAGACCAGCCCCTGGAAACTTCCCTGACAGTCTGGTTTGCTGCTGTAGATGTTACCTGCACTCAGCTGCAGCTGAATGGAGCACCATTTGCCCTTGTCAGACTTTCTCCTCCTGTGCCCTTGATGGCCTCATCATACTTGCTGGGCTGTGATATCAGCCTTTGTTCTGGGGATAGAAATGCTGTTCATACTTTGGGAGGTTTTGTTTTGGACTCCAACAAGAGCAAAACCCTCTCACACCTTCTTGTTTAGATAACAGCAAAAATGTTCCCTATTCATTATAGCCTTGTAGGAGAATAAGTGCACAGCAACTTTTGATTAATTTTTCAATCTGACATATTGGTAAGTGAAAAGATTCTCAAGGTAAGACTATTTTTCCAGCCAATGGTGCCAATTTCAACAGTTAGTTTTCCTGCAAACCTTAAAACTTACATTATTTGGGTCAATTTTATTTTATCCCAAAGTATTTTCCCAATGTGCTTCAAAAAGGACCTACACAAGCTGTATTTGCATTCTAATCTGAAGACAGACCTGTCTCCAGTTCAAACGTTTCTCTACATTACTTTTACTACCCACAGTATGAACATGGCATTTCAAGATTGAGGGGTTTCAGTGGCATATGAATCAGACCACTTTATTCCAACCATTATAGGTGGAATAGTGAAGTGTGATGTACCAAATTCACTTTCATGCATACACAAACTCATAAAACCGAAGTATTTTCAGAAGTTTGGATTTATAAGTTCCTGACATCTCTGAATCACTCTTATTGGCTGGCTGCTGGGAAGTAATTAATTCCAAAATGTAAGCTGTTTTTCAAACTTCATGTAATTTTTGCCCTGGTCTTCATTTCATATTAACAAACTCTGATGCCCTATTGGACATCTTACAGCTCATCAGCAATGAATGTTTAGCATTTGATATACAAAAGTTTATAGATGACACTCCTCTTTGTTGGAAAGTATCTGCATGAAAATGCATACTTGTCAGTTTTAAGTTCAGTCTGTTCTCAGTGAAGGGAATTGCTTTAGCCATTGGCCTTCTAGTTCTGCCAGGGCCAGCTGATGATCTGGCAGAACACTGTGATCCATGGTGTTGAAGAGTCTTTATAAATCCAATAACATTGGCTTGAAAGTCTGAATTCTGTACGCAGGCAAAAAAACCTGAATAGTAATAAATGTTCATCAAGGAACACTTGCATAAGGAATTACTTCAATTTGTATATATGTCAAAATAACAACTTTTCTGTATAGCAAATTCCATCTTCTTCAATGCCAGTTTCTGGTCTCAAACTTTGCATGCATATTCACAGATACTGTGTTGCTAGTGCAACACTTCTCATCTAGCAGGTGGTTGACTAATGAAAAGACATTTACAGCAGATGCAAACAGGCATTTACAGATGCAAACTGTAATCCTGGAAAAAATCTTTTAAAATAGATTCGGCTTCCTACTTTGCATCACCACATGTGTTACATGTAGGAGTTTTTTTGCTGTCATAAGTGTGAGTTGTGGGTGGCCTTAGAATTTTGGCATGGGGGTGTGTGGACATCATGAGGCTGTTTCAGGAGATCATTACAGAGACAGCCTTTAGCTAGACTCAAGCTTCATTTTTCATTTATCTCATTTCATTGGTTGCAATGGGTTTAATCATTAAATTTGAAAGAAAGGTGGTTGTGCTTGTTAGCTTTTTGAGAAAACTGAAGAAAATTAACTCACTAGAAACTTACTTGAAACTTTTATTTCTCCTGCTATGTTTCTCTTCTCTGTAAGGCAGCTGAGAGCTCCAAACTATTGCTTCTTACAAACCATTCCAATAAGAGAATTAATCAAAAGCCAAAAGAACAGTGTTTGGCACTATTTTATCTCTCAAAAATGAAAACAAAATAAAGTAAACCTAAACCCATTTTAAAATATACTTAAGGTATTTAAACACAGTAAACCACTTAGATTTACTTGCTGCTAACATGTAGGTGTCCAAAAGATTGCCTGTAAAATTTCTGTATTATTTGAAAGCTTTGAGTTAAAGCTGTACTCTTTTGGAGTTCATGTTAAGTTACATTTATTTGCTGAAGACTTTTCAAAGGCATTGACAAATATACTTCCTTTGTGTGCAGTGTAAATAGTATGATTCAGCTGCAATTGTACCACAGAAGGTAAAATAAAATCAAGTAAAGCAAAACAAAATAAAATAAAATGAAGTGGGGTTTATGCTTTGTTTTGTTGCTGTTCTTTGGGTTTTGTTCCTTTTTTTAATCGTGATAATTATATAAAGATGCTGCTAAATAAATGGACATGCATTTTCTTAATTGTGTAGGACTTACTGGTCTTACAGTACATGTACTCACACATTCATTTAAACAGAGACTTTCTATTTGATTTCTCAATTCAAAAAGTACAGTAAACACCACCAGAGGACTGACAAATTATTTAAATGGAGATTGATTGCTTAACACTGCACAGACAGATTAGGATTAGGTAGAGTGCCAGACGAACAGTGCACAGAGACCACAAAATGAAGCAGAGAGCAGCCTAAAGAATGATATCTGATAAAAGTTAAATAAAAGGAGAGAAATCCAGACATGAAATACAAATGGAAGCCTTTCCTGAGAGTTCTCACAACTGAGAATAACATTGGTATCTGTACATAAGTTTTCAATATGTTAATAAATTTAAAATATTCTAGTTGAAAATAAATATCTATGCAAAGAATAGGTATTTATACTGATTACCTGTTAAGATTTGAACTAAGACAATCAGCACTTTAATGCTCTAAATGATGAGAAAATTTCTTTGGTTCACTGAGAATTTCACATTGAAATGTTCTCTGATGTTAACTACCTATGTTTACATTGACTCTAACAACACCTGCAGTTGTCACCAAGTGCACCATGTGTAGGTTTGATTCAGTACCAGTCATGGCAAGTCCTCCCATTCACTGCACAGGTTTTGGATCACGGGTCTTATGCACAGGATATTTTCTCACTTTCTTTCCTTTTCTGTTTAATGCTTTTTTTGTTTAATAGATTTGTGCTTTCCTGCTTTTTGGATCTTTTATTTGACTTTAAGTAGGATTTTTTAACCATTATCACGGTCTAAGTAACTTTGGGGAGATGAAATGGACACTCAGATATAAAAACATTTGTAAAAAATATGTGCAATGCCAAAAAATTACACAGATCTGCTGTTCTGCAAAAGAGATGATGCAGTGCAGAAGAGTCAGTTAGGCAAGATTAGTAGTATCCAATCTATGCAGTGCAATGCAATGCCTTGGCATGGTAGCCCTGAGCCATCTCTAAATGGACTGCTCTGTCTTCATGGCAGAAGGTAGTGAAAAATGAAGGTAACTGAAGTCCCAATGCAGGACATGTGGTCCTCATGATTTCCTCTTCCATGTTGTTATTGCCTTTGGCTAAACAGTGTAAAAGCCTTCTCAGTTCAAGAGCACAGTACCTCTGCTGGAAAATTGAATTGCAAGGTTGCAAGACAGCACATTTGTGTTGGTATGACTGCTATTAAAAGAAAATACTTTATGCAAAGATAATTGCTCATGAAAAATCAACTAATGAGATCTATAACCAGGAGAATTGATGTATTTTGAGGGAATCAAATAAGGAAAACATGCAGTCATCTAGGAAACCTCTACAAACCTACAATTATGCAGCAGACAATTAGAGAAATGCAATTGAGGAATCATAAACTAGGTCAGCTTTGCTTTGCATCAGGCTATCTATTGACATGATTTTTATTTCTTCACTTATTTACAATGAATTTGAAATAGGCTGAAAGGTTGATTGCTGTAATATTTTTCTCAAATATTCATTCAGAAATTCCCTAAACAGTTCAGGAAGCAAGTCTTCAAAAGTGTTTAAAACCAGTGCCCATGTTCATCACCAGATAGTTCAGGCAACAACTAAGCAGAGGACTCTCTCTAGTTTCTAGACACATTTTTTCATGCCTGCACTGCACTTCACTTTGTATCATAGGCAGATTTCTAAACTAAGTCTGTACTGGAAACCCATCTCTTTTCTCAGAAATTGAACTAGAATTTGATGAAGTTTCTGGACTGAGATATTGATTGTCTACTGTTTTGGAACTACTGGTCTACCTGATCAGTGCACTTGTATAAATAAAGCAGCATATATTTTGAATATTTCATTATATTTGATTTTGTTTCCATTAGGCAGTCCTATAAGATACCATGGTTCTGCTGCATTTACTAAATTGCAGTGGTGTGTGACATAAAAAATTATTATTTTGGACAAAAGATGGATGGTTACAATGTGCCATATCATTGTAAACAATTAATTGGTTGATTTTTCAGCAGACAAATATCAGCAATGGGATAGTTCTGGATAGGACAAGAGTAAGAACTTAATATTTACAAATGAAAAGGAGAATTTCCAAGAAAAATGTGTATCTACATACATAGCACTGGAGTGTTTAAGTGTAACTGTTTAAGACAGGAAAAAATACAAGCCATATTTTTTTTTTTTAATTTCATCTTGAATACTTTCCTTTAAAAGAATAAATCTGGGAAATGTTCATCATTTTTCAAAGAAATATTGTCATTTACAAAATAATGGAATTATTTTAAACTGGAAAAATACATTTTCTTTCTTCATTTATAAGCAGATACTGAGCCTGTGTCAATCAGGGCAAGAGAAATGCTGTTCATATAACACAAAGCTATATTTTTCCACTTGGAAGTTTGGTTACAAACATGGGTGACTGACATTCTGTCCAGGGGAATGGACTCATCCTGTTCTTAACACAAACAAAATTAACAGGGCACTTTAGCCACAGCAGGCACCTAATTATGTCACAATGTCCTTCTCTTACTTGATGTCATGCCAGGGTTACAGACATTAAAGTCCCCTGATTTGTTGGACACAAAAACTTGCTCTACACCTAGTTGAAAGAAAACTTCAAGCTGGCACATGTCCATGTCTTGAACCTCACTTACCACCGTTCATTTGACAGAGTTAGCTTGTTAGTTAAACTACACAGAACTTTCCACCAGTGTCAAATGTACTAAGCTGTTACTGTGCCCTGTGACTTCAGTCAGCATTTACTGGCAAGGCACAGTAACACTTACTTATTTATCACTGAGCCAATACAACTGTCATTGAAAAGTTTGGGGTTTTTTCATCACCTTTCCTTACCTGCTAGAACGGCAGGGAAGGAAAGGTATTTTGTTACCTCTTATCAAAGGATATAAAGACAAGAATAAAAACCGATATTGAACTCTAAGATATCATTCAAGATACCAGACATTCTGGGGCTTTAAAAATCTAAACTGCACATATATATAACTTCAGAAAAAATTGCCATCCAGGGACTGGTGGAAAGGAAGAGAAGGTACGGATCTTGCCTGCAAATAAGTGAAATAACCCAGACAGCCATGACTAATCTTGAGATAAAACAGTCGTTCAATTAAAAGATTTAAGGAAGGAAAACTCCTTCATATCCTGTACCTGGTCCAAATATTTTCTGTCTCTCATGCTCCCCTTGGGATTTCCCTTGTCTAGGAGCCCCTCCAAAGCAGTCTACTCCTTGTTAAAACACAAAAAACATGTTATTCCCAAAGCAACAGAGAGAATCTTTCTGCATTCCTAGCATGGTTAATACGCAATGTGACCCAGCGACCAGACAGAAATTGCATCCAGAGATCAGAACAATAAGGATTCTTCCACCTTCAGGCTTTGAGAATCTTCTAAGTCTAATAGAAAGTAAATAAATAAAAATTTGAATTCTACAGTAAAAGTCAGTAATTTGGACATTAAAGCACCTTCAATAGCACTTTATAATGCATGCTCTGTACAATTTCAAGAAAGCAGACCACCACCACGAAGCTGCTCATTCAAACAGCAAGTACATTTGTTTTTCTACAACCACAGGGAGAGATTTATCAGTTAATACTTCTACTTGAGCCTAATACTAGAGAACAAAAAGAAAAATAAAAAAAGAAAAGCAAGGAAAACATAAAAGGGTATATTATTAAATTCCTGTTTATTTTTATAAACCATGTTAAATGTGTTAAATGTTAAAATTTTGTTAGTGTGTGGACGCAAAAAAAAAAGTAAAAAATACAGTAATGGAGAGCCTCAAATACAGTAGTGGATAGCTTCAATAACAGAGTTTCAAAAGGGCCAGCCATCACACTGTAGCTCTCACATTCTTCAACTACTTGTGTAAGTCTGGATGTGTCTGGGGAGATAATATAAATAGATGCCAAGCCCTAAAGTCTCTGGCTGACTGACATTTTGGCAGTTACCAGTAGATGGCTGCAATTTCTAGTTGCTGAAATGGCTCACTTAGAACTACTCTGTTCCAAACAGCTGCTGGAAATGAACCAACCTCTAGCTGTACCTTGAAGACTGCTGCTACTGGGCTTGTCCTGCCTATGCAACAGAAGAATATGTACCTGAAAAAAACAGAAGTTTGTAGACTGCATCCATGTTGTTCAGTATTTATAGTATTGAGTAGATATTTACAGTTTCTGGCTCTTAAAGGCTGCTCTTATTCTCTTCTTCTGTTAGTCATAAAGTCTATTAGGCACATACACAGTTAAAAAAATCTAAGTGACACACTCAACTCCTCCTCCCTCCACTTCCAGAAAATCCAATATGCAGATCTTTTTTCCTGAAAAATATGTTCAGAAATTGATATTGCAGAAGAAAGATATTTTACATTGTTTTGTTTAATCAGAATTAGCTTCTTTTTTTTTAATAGCCGCTCTCTTCTGCTGATGTGCTTTATATCTGACTTTTGCAACAACTTTTAATCTAGAGACCTTTCTTTTTTTTTTTTTTTTCCCTGGGTCTGAAATTAATGAGGATTGTTTTATTTTAGTAGCATGAACATTTAACAGTATGAATAAATATACAGCCCTCTCTTGGCAAATAAATTTTTAGGGTGTTTTACCTTTATTGTTTTCTCTTTCACTTAAACTGCTGCAAAGCTGTGAGTGATGCATATGAAACACATCAAAGAACAAACTGTAGGGAGAAAAAAAAAGATGGAGGACAGCTCCAGACCACAAAAAGTAGAATAAAATAAAATTAATACTAAACAGTGACATAGGCACTTTTTACGTTTTTTGGGAATTTTTTGAACGGAGGGGTCAAAACTCTGAAGGAAATAGTGTTTCAGCGCCAAAGAGAAAACAGATATTATCCAAAGGAGATCTCAGTAAATTCCTGTTGGATGCAGATGTAATGTCTATCTGGGACATCATGGCACCATGTGCTAAGGAACAGAGCTGGACCACATCAGAGCTGGCAGTTACCACTCAAACTCCTGGAGTGGGGCAGACAGGCTGTAGAGTGAGTGTGCACAAGACCCTGAAAGCTTATTTTGAGAATTGAAAGTTCTCTTCCCACTCCTCTAACAGCAAGTGAACAAACAAGTAATCATTTCAGTCTAATTTTCAAATAATGTTTTAGAAACACAGTCTTAATTACAGCAAGCTCAAATATGAGTGTGTTAAAACTGTTGGGAAGGGGATGTCATACTGTTTTCCGGCTTTGTCAGGCTAGGGATTTGGTGACATGTTAAAACATCACCATGGTGTGCTGATGAATGTTGTTTAGTGAGTAATTTGAGGGATAGTCAACAAGTATATGTCTATCTCCATAGTAAGTGGAACATCAAGAGAACATCTTGGTTTCTATGAGTAATTGGCATTTCATAGCTGCTATTCAGTGCTGTTCAGGTAACAATGGTAGGTAGACCAGTAGGTTACAAATTCTTCAGTTTTCTGCAAGGACAATTAAAGATGGGTAATGGTGAATTGAATCAGTACAGCAAATTTAATTCTTTCACCAAAATACTCTCGAAATAATGTTCAAAAATAAATATAAAGTAAAAATATACATTGCGTACAAAAAATATGGAATATTTTTGAAATGTTTTTCTTTTGTAATCTTCCTGACATAATTACTGACAGTATTGATTGTGTGTCACTCTCTCACTACAAAGAAGTCAGTTAATCATATACACTTTGAGAAGACAGATATTAATATAGAAGTATAGAAAAATAAATGGTGAATGGCAACACAAGATTACTGGTATGGACACAGGTATCTCTGTATCAAAACTACTGTATCACAAAAAGAGTTACTTCCATTTTACCAGTATATCTACACTCTTCAGAAATTCTCTGTCATAGCTATAAAAGTAAAACAGAATTAGCACTGTAATAAAACTGGATTACTGTAAGGAATATGTGTGTATGTGTGTGTGTCTTAAAAGGTGGCAGGTTTTCCTCTTCTGCACTGTGTCAGATGAAATGCTTTGATAAAAGGGTTCTGATGCTAGCAAAATGCCTTTCTTATCTGAGGGAACATGGATTGAAAACAACTTTTTTAAATGCTCATCAGTTCTTAACAGTTTAATATAATTCAGAGTATTGATTTTTATTATTAAACTCTGTTTTAATATTGTGCCAGAGATAGAAGCAAGTACCTGCAGCATAAAAAAAAATTTAAAATTATGGAGTGCCACTGCCTATCACAGATTCAAGGTGTCAATTATAACTAAATGAAAAATAAACAAAAACTAAAAGCAAAACACCTGTCTGTAGTAAGCCCTATTATTCAGTGAAAGTTTTTGCTGATGAGAGGTGACAAGGTATAAGAATAAATTAATTTTTAGCTGAAAAATGGAAAGATAACTCTTTTGAAACCCCTTTGAGGAGAAGTCTCAGAAATAAGAACTTAGTAGGACCAGGAAAGTTAATAGCTCATGAACATTGAATTTCAGCATATTTTCAGTCCCATCTTTTTAGAGTTAACGATAAAATTTTTAAAATCTGCTGTATCTTCTCGCTAGCATTAGGACTGACAATATCATCTTAACTTCAAAGATAAAAAATAAGTAGCTCCTTTAGGCAAGTATATTCTCCCATTTTTGATCACTTGCAGGAAACTATGAGAGGTATGTACTAAATCTATAAGTCCTCTTAAACTACTAACACATAGTACAATGGTGTCAATATCTTTGACAATAACCTGAAGATAATGCAAAAAAAATTCCTAAAGTTTTTTTATAAAATGCAAATTTTAAAAAATCAGATAACCAACTTTGACCTCTGATTAACAACAACCTCCAAAACTCAAAAGAGCTCATTGGTTGTGACTTCATGACTTCATTGTCCTCTCTGCCTGATGTGTAATTCTACTTATGAAATCAGAGAAATATATTAGTTTGAGCTGAACCTTCAATTTTGACTTTAGAAGTTCACTTGTGATAAATCTTGAAAAAAGAAGGGGGTTAACTCTCATGCCCCAAGCATGGCAACATTCAATTTTACTGTTTGTGTATGGGGAAGAGAATGACTCTGCTTAGGCACCAGTTAAAACAGATATTCAGTTTTCTCTTCCTGATAGAGCTTGTGTCAAGGACATGAGGAGCTGTGCAAAACTTCTTTATTTTTTTTCCATTTTCCTTTTTTTTTATCATAGGTTAACAAATAATCTGTGAAATTACCTAAAGTTTTCATTAATTCTGTGAAAGTTTGTTTTTTTGGTAAATGAAATTATTGAAGAAGAAAGGTGATACCCATCTCTCACAATCCCCCAATCACTTTTCAAACATGCATGTCAATTATTCTACTAAGTGGAAAAAGCGGTCTGAAACACTGTTAAATGAACTATATGAATCCTTGAAGAGACACAGTAGGTGGCTGAAGTGAGAATTAAAAATGCCATCTTCTTGAAGCTCACACATTTTTAATATTAGCCTTCAAAGTTAGCAGTGATGGCAAGATCATTCCAGCCTCATGATATAATTAATTGCTGTAATTTCAGACATTTCAAAAATTAACAATGTCATCATGTAATGTCAATGAGAAGGAGTCTGATGGAACTAAACATTTGTTTTCATATAAGTTTGGAAAATATTGCTAATGATGAGGGTATAGGTTGACTCTGTTTCTGATTTTAAAAATAAAAAACAAATTATCACTGTTGCTTAAAACTAAGCAACCACACTAACTGCCAGACTACTGATTATTTTAGATAGTTCTCACGTAGCTCTTCCTCTCCAACTGAGCTACCTCTATTTAACAGCCTCTTGATTCTCTTACTTTTTAATCTGCCTACAGAAAAAAGCTCCTCTTCTACCTAAGACAATCTGTAATGTCTGCTCACCCTGACACACTACAAAGTAAAATTATTATTTTGCTGCTCACCAGAAGACTTCAAGCATGCTCTGAATTTCCTCACTATTCAGCTTGCTTTCTCAAATTTTCCCTGGAAAAATATTGATCATGAAGTATTTGATACTCAGGGTTTGAAATGAAAACATCATTTTTCTGAGTGTCATAGTATTACTTGGTGAAAGGTGTTATATATTTCCCATTCTTTGATTTGATGAACAAGTTTATAATTTGGAAGCTTCAAATATGTTACAGAGATTCTGAAACTCCAAGAGGAGAAAAGAGTGGTTTAAGACTTGTGGAAGATTAGTGACTTTTGGAACATTTTAAGGACTTTTCTTTTTGAAAAAGTCATGTCTTAGGTAAGGTGTTATTCATAGAGAAAGCAGGCAACTGCAAGATTTACAGGCTGGGTGCACAGTAAAAATTTTATTTTCTCTGGTCACAATAATACAAGGTAATTGTGAAGCTAATAGTGGCTTTGAAAAGGTGAGGTTAGATTCTCATCTGGCCAGTGTATTTGCCTCTGTGCCAGGGCTAAGCCAGAAGTTTGGGGAATGTTGTGTCAAGTGGTGTCTCATTCCAAGTAAAATATACCAAGTGCCCTGCATTTGCTACTCTGTAACTTTCTGTCATCACCGAAGTCATTAACACAAAGTAACACTTGTGTTATACACGGCCTTGTTCTGAAGGCCTTAGCCATGTACTGTGATATATTTACTTGCATCCGTGCCAAGGTGTGCCGGAGATGTGGTATTAGGAATTTTCTCCTCACACACACTTCATAATCACAGCAATGATAGTTGACTCCTACTGTCTGTAGGCCTGGTGGGTGAACATGGTGAATGCCATAAGAGCGAGATGGCAATCTGAAAGGGCTGGAATTTGTGGGCTAGTACCGGCATTTTAGATATAAAGCAGTATTCCTTTCTGTAGCCTTCACGGCAGCTCTGGTGTTCAGGTTCCTGACAAATATCTTGTATTAGGTGTGAGTGCATTTGCTTGCATATGTTCTGGTGCATGTATAACATAAGGAAGATTGAAGAAAATGTGATGGAAAACATGAAGAGTAGGCCTGTCTCTGATTTGAAGAATAACAAGTGAAATAATCTCTGAGAGCCACTGTGCAGGTACTGTGTACTCATGGTGTACATGCCTTTCATGTGCTCACCTCTGTTCTTCATGTCAGCCTCATGGTGTAAATAAAAAGTGATCAGACCCTAATTTTTCTGCGGTCTTTCTGAAAATTAATACAGAATATTTGGCTAAACAAGGCTCTGATGATGACATCAAGCCTGCTTTACAATCGCTCTGCCTGGAGGATGTCTCCCCTGAGGTTAATCTGCACTTATCTGAAACACAAGTTTCGCTTATGAACACATCAGGCAGGGCTTTGTGCTGTGCTGACAGATCGGCATGTATAGATCCCGTTTCAAAGAACTCCTTATCTGCTCTGATTTATTATTTTGAGTTCTAATAAAGCCTTTCTTCAAAGATAACATGTCTTTGGTGTCTTCTGGCATATCCACTTAAGGTAAAAAGTCAGCCCAAGCTCACAGTTCAGGCCAATAAGAAGATTTTTTCAAAAGGAAAAAAAAAAAAACCAAACAGCAATCTGCTTCACAAGAACAATCATTTTAACTTTGATTACCTTGATCCTTTTACGCTAATGAAGTCCTAAATAATCCTAGATTCTTCAGTTAACAGCAATAGACAGGAATATTTTTTTTATACTGATCAGGAAATAAAATGTTTATTTTAAGTGAAACAAGTTCCATGATTAATTTTTAATAGGTTCTTTAGTTTGTTACAGCTAACAAATACTGGTTCATTCCAGAAGCATTTTGGACTTCTGCACTGTTTCCAGATGCAACTCAAAATGTACAGTTTGAAATCTGGCTCCATAGGCCCTGAGATTTCTGAAAGATATGATTTCAGAATCAAAATATCTTGTGTTATTTTCTGCAGGAAAATGCATGGAATTTCATGAAAATCATGTTCAGAATATATCAAGAAGATATTTGGATAAGATTTTAAAATGTCAGATCAGCTTTATATTTTACTAGGGGGTTGAAATTTTTTTCATCTGTAATGGTGCATTACACAGAATGTTTGAATTTATCTTGAAGTTAAGGAACAATTATCCTTACAAGGAAAACATGCTGTAAAATATTAAAACAAAACCTGAGAAACTGGTTCCTTCTAGAATTTATTTTTCTCTAGAAACTAAATTAGATTTGGTATGTCAGTTTCTTCAAGGGGGAATAGTATGCAATTCTTTTATGACACGTTTTTATTATATTAGATTTCTGCATTCTATTTTTTAATGTGATGCAGAAATCTCAAGGAAAGCTGTTTTCCTCAGTTGTGGTCTATGAATTTGCAAATATCACTGCAAATTTGAGAAGTAATAGACTGCTAACTCAAAATACTGGAGAACTCTCTGCATATGAGGTTTATCTAAGTTTTGACAGCAATTAACTTTTTAAATTGCCTGTGTAGTAACTGAAGAAACACTGAGAACTACAGATGCCCACCTCTACTTTTAACACATCTTTTACTATGTAAAGAAAAACTCTGTAAAAATAATGTATAAAAAATTATATAAAGGAGCTATATATAGCAGACATGAGTATCAGACTATTATGCTATTCAGATTATCAGACTTGCAGGATCTGTAGAAACTCCCTGGGAGTTTTTACTGTCCAGACAGTTATCAGTCAAATGGAGAATATTTTCCTTTCTCTGCTTCTGGAAAAGGTCTGGTGTCAACCTTGTTTCTACTGATTTGCTGCCTTCTCATTCTGCTTTTTTTCTTGGGCTTTTACACTCCTTCATGTCAGCGTTTTTCTTTTAAGTCCTGAAATACCATGAGGCTAAACAGTTTTACTTCTGCCTGTCTTTTTACATCCTTTCTCTTTCAAGGTTTTAGTTTGCATGGTCCCTTACAGTTAAACATTTTTTTCTCATTAAAGCTAAGCCAAGGTCACACAGCTGGGCTGCGCCAAAATGCACAGACAAAGGGCACAGGTAGTTGAACCCCAGCACTGTAGGTCACACAGCAGGCATATCAGGTCCCAGAGTCTCAAAGGTCCTCACAAAGTGTCTCTTTACCAGATTAAAGAGGAAGGTAAGATCAGGCAATCTCCTCCCTCATGGACTTTTTAAATAGATTATATTGAGGGAATAATTCAGGTCTTGATATGACTCCTTGCTTTATTTTCTCATCCATTAAGCCTCATTCAGAGAAATCCACAGGCCTAGGAAATGTAGTCTTAACAATGCAAATGAGTATTACAAGTGATGATATGTGCAACAGAAAATTAGAGGAGAAATGATAGGTATAGCTCCTAATTAAATTCTAACCCATGCTGTGAAGACATGTTTCCATGTTCCAGGAGAATATAAGGTTGACAAAAGGGTTGCCTTTCCTTGACTTCAGGATGTCATGAGGCATTCTGGCCTACGCGTGAAGTAGGAAATCCACAGAAAGTGTATATAAAATGAAGGAAAATAGGCTTTAGAACTCTTATCTCAGTACTAACTCTTCTTATCTCATTAATATAGGACTCAAAAAAATCCAATTTCTAATGGTAACATAATTGATTTTGAAGCAATCTGCTATGTCATTTGGGAAAACAGCTAAGACTTTCCAAATCCTTGTTCAAAGCTCCTTGAATTGGCAACATGGTTGGGCTTAATTGAAAGGTTAGATAGAATACTAACAGAGACATACATAATGGAATGTATCAAAAGTACTTTAGTTTGTTTTCTTTCTGACAATCAGCAAATTATGAATATTTCTTGCGTGTTATTTGGTTTTTTAGTCTTATACTTTCAAGATAAATAATATTCCTTATTTTGATAATAAATTAGCAAAAACATTTCAGACACAAAAAAAACCCAACCTGTTAGCCAAAACCAATTCTTTTTGTGTTTAAATAACTTCTAGCTTTACTATGTCCTTGTTGAATAAGTAGTCTTTATGTTCCTCCAGATTTTCATACAACTTGGAGAACTGGGATATTAATTTAGATATCCTCAAATACTTTTGTTTTATACACAAGCTTAATGGCATTATGCACCAAAAATTTATATGCCTGCATTGCATCGACTATACAATGTCTTGTGTTATTTTTATGATTCAAAATCTGTTGATTAGTCGTGACTTGGTCCTTCTCAATTAAATATTTTGATATTGCTAATTTCCCAACATTTAATAGTAGTTACAAGAGTTAGTAGTGTGGTGGTTCCTTGCTGTTTCATCCACATGCATAAGACAAAATTATTCCAAGCTTTAATAACTGGGAGTTATTGTTTCTATATTAAAAATGGAATATTTGTTACAGTCACATCAGTTAAAAACTCACTCTTAGATGATAGAAGAAATGTCTGAAAAGAGGGAGTATGCTTATCTTTTATTACTTTCCATCTTGTTATTGGAACCTGTCTTTGGTAGAACTTTTTAGTAATGGGAGCAACATATAATTACATAAAAGACTACTATATTTCAGATAAATATTCTAGCTGATCTGTCTGTTGTCAATGGAAAGTAACTGGAGTATCAGCACCTCTCTGTATTTAACACTGAATTCCTTGATCTGTTAGGTCTGTCCTGATATTCTGAGCTACTGTGGTTTTTAGATATATAAATACGCATAAAGGACAGAAAGGACTATTAAAAACCCTAAAAAATTCTTTGACAGTTTCCATTTCAGCTAAGCTTCTATGTGAGTCTTTGTAGTTCTTGCAGGATAAGTTCTGTGAATGAATGTCTTCCTTTGTAAAGCCGTCTCTTTAACACTGAGCTACAGTTATGCCCATGGTGTTTTCTTGTGGGAGTAATCTTTCTCACTTCTATGTATACTTTACTTTTACATATGGAAATCTTCATGGAAGATGTATTGTTCAGTTTTACCCTGGAAACAAGACGGATAGCAACAACCATGACTCTCTCCAGACAGCCTTGTGTTTAACATTTAGGCAAAACTGTATTTTCTCAGTCTTAAAGTTTGAATTGGGAGCCATTAAAAAGAGAATATTTCTAAGCCTTCTGGTAGTATAAGTTAATCAATTGCTATGAATAATAAGACCAAGAATTCATACAAGAGTATCTTGTATCTTGTTTCCTTATTAAAGGTAGGAGTCTGAATTAAGGTATCAGTCTTCCTACACAGTTCAGAGTGCAGCAAATGAATGACAGAACTAAGAATAAATAAACTGGAAGTATTTCAAGACATAGCATGGTTATGGTGCAGCACAGTATATGTTTATCTCTGGAGATTCTGAATTCAAGCTTCAGGCATTAACATAAATCTTTTTAATGTTCCTGAATAAAACTTTTGAAGTCCTCTGACTTCCTAACATCTCACTGGATATATTGTCATTAAGTGTGCCATTATAAATGTGATAGAAAATAACAGACTTCTCAGAATTTTACTATCTTTTTCATGGCTCTCAAGAAATAAAGAAAAATCCCATAACTGAAATAGATTTAGAAGATCTTTGAAATATCCCATCAGAGCATAAATAAACTTTATAAGTATTTTAAGTCTATAATATTTATGGCTTGTTTAGTTAGAAACCTTACAAAAATTTCATACAAAGTATTTTGAAGAAAATCTGGCCATTTGACAGACCTTTCCAAAAACTGAGGATAAAAAAGAAAAAAGGAGATGAATCAATAGATCAAGTTAAAAAGGGAGAATTTAAACCANAAAATCACAATGTTTTTCCTTGGTTTATAGAACATGATTTTATAACCATCAGTCTTGTGGCCTCAGCCCATGAAGGGTTTTCTGCTGATATCCTCTTCTAAACTACTCACACAACATTTATTCAAATAAAGAGGGTGTTCTACGTGGCCAAGTAGGCCTAGAACCCTGAAGAATCTGGATACTTATAAGTTTCCTAGGGTTTGCTCAAAAAATTCAGAGTATTTAATGAATCAATTAAGATACGTTATTTTAGGTACTTATAAAAAACTAAAGAAGCACATCATAACAACTTGTTATGATTGCTAGACTAATTAATTTCCAATAGGTTTAGTAAATTGTGAGCACATAGGTATATATCAACATTTCAGGTTTATTTTTTTAAAATTCCCTTAGTTTTCCAAAATTGCTCACATAAAGAAAGTTTATTTTCCCTCTCTCAGGGAAGTCTTCCAGAATTAAGTAATATTTTCCCTTTAAAACAAAGGAGAGTTAAAAATCACACAGGAAAGTTCCAATAAATCATGTCAGTGAGTGTACGCTATGCTGACGTTTTTCTTGTTCTTCCAGGAGGAGCTATCATTCCTCCAAGGGCTTGGTTGTGCTTCACAGTATTGCCTTGAGTAGTGAGTGACAAGATATTAAAACCATTCAAAAGAAGGTACTGAAAATTTTGATAAGTCAGACTAGTAATGGGCAAAAAGCAGCTTGAAATGGCTTACCATGTATCTTAACATACAGTGTGAAAGCACGTCCTGTGCCCGCCGACAGCCACATTTTATTTTGCAGGTAATGACATTGGATCAGACAGAAAATACCCCTCTGTTGGAACCACTTCTATCCCTTGTAGCACTTCCTTCAAGCAGTCATGAGGAGAATGGCAAATTCCTCTGAGTGTGGGAGACAGTGGAAGGGTCAGATGAAGGAATGCCTGATGTAAGTTACGGAGAAGGTGACAATGACAACATTCTGCAAGAGTGTAGCATTTTTTGTAGATGTTTTTTGGAACCAATAGGTGCATCACTCTTTGTACTGTTGTGTTTTGATCTACTTGATTACTCACATAAATACATTCTCTAATTGTCAGGAAGCACTGTTCCCATTTTAAATGCATATATTTATATATTGCTGACAACTTAATGTAAGTGAAATTCACAATCTCATGTATCCTGACACATCTAAGGCCTCAATCTGACTTTATTTTATTTTTAGCATCCCACAATGGTATGTCATAGATACTCAACACCAAGGGTTTAACATATGAGTGGTGTTTAGCAGTTTTGCCTCATGCCTAATCTTAGAAACAGTTTACAGAGTTAACATTCCATCAAAAAGAAAAAAGCTTACATCTAGACCCATTTGTCCTGCATCTTGCTTAGCTACCATATGATTTCAGTTTTGTACCTAAGCTTCCTTAGCTTATTCAGGATGAGACTGCATTGGGGATAAGTTACTACCTACTTTTAAGGTTTTTATTTTACGGATCAGGCACATTACATTTTTCATTTCTCAGGTATCACATATAAGTAAATGGTTCTTTCTTTCTTTCTTTCTTTCTTTCTTTCTTTCTTTCATTCTTTCCTTTCTTTCTCTCTCTCTCTTTTTTTTTTCTTTCCATTTCTTTCCCTGATTGCATATTTATGGCCCATTTTGTTTCATCATCTGGGTTAGAGGGGTGCTGTTTCCAAACTTAATAATTGTTCTGGTCTGAACTTCAGAGGAAGAAAAAGTTATTAGCATTAGAGTCCGATTAGCTTACTGGCTGCTCTGAAATATGGATTTAAGTGTTTTCTTTTCCATATGGGTTTTATGCTTTGCAGGTGGTACAGCTAACCTGCTTCCAGTACCTTCAGCAACTAAACTTACTTAGCATAACATTCCTAGGCTACCTGAGATCTGTGTATTTCACAGATCATACTGGGCACCTGAACATTATATAATTCAGTGCTCAAGTCCCTTTGCAAATGATCCTAATCCATTATTTCCTAGAAAATTATCAAACTATCTAGTCACTTTCCTAGTTTATGTGGTAAAATGTGTTTTATGGGAATATTTTCCTATTTTTTTAAAATTCAACAAAACAGCAAGTTTGCCAGAAGGTTTCTTGTAGCATGTGGAAATAATAAAAAATGGGATTTTTCTGTAGCCCTCATCTGTTAAAGTTACTACTGTTGTGACTGCTTTAATAACAAATCTATACAATTTGCAGATACTTTCACATGTAACTGCATTAAATATATATCCTACCATTTTAAGTACACCTGTTTTCACTTGTAGGAAATATTCCAATACAAGGAGCTACAGAAATAATCTACATGCATATTAAATCAATAAAATTTCCATAGGGATAGATTAATCACCAAATGATATGTTCTAACATGAACATGAATATTTCCTTTTATTAAGCAAGTAACTCTTTTTCTGACAGAAAAAAAAATCACTGACATTTTTAATATCGTATTTATTTTAAAAGGGAAGTAACAGTTTCCCTGTCTCTTAGGTCATTATCAGTATTTCACTTTACAAATCTGTTTTTTGAAAAACCCAAATTCTTTCATAACTGGGCACTTGAGATTAAGATGCAGGAAAAAAGAGATTTTGTTTTTCCACATTTAAAGCTCATTTTATTTAAGAAGCATGCTTACATTTTGATGTTTCTACTTTAAAAAAAATCCCTAATAAATTTTGGATTTGCTTTAATTTTCTGAAAATATAAATCTATTTCATTTCTGTTTTTCTTGTTCCTTTCAAGTAAAGTGCTTTGCTTCTATACAATAAGGGCCACCAGCTTCCCATTTAAAAATGCTAACAAATCACACAATTATAAGGGACAAAAATAAAGGGGAAATTATTTCTTTTTCAAATCTATAAGAAGCATAATTTCAATATAATTTGCCTGTGCCTTAAGTATATTCCCTTTTTCCATCTGGGTAATGGTGTGGTGTATTGACCTTGGCTGGCCACCAGGTAGCCACTGGTAGCAGCTCAATCTCTCATCCACTTCAAAAGGGCAGAGGAGAAAATATGATGAAATAAAAGAAATTATATGATGAAATAAAAGAAAATATGATGAAAATCTCAGGGGTTGAGGTAAAGACAGGAAGAGATCACTTGCTAATTACCGTCAGAGGCAAAACAGGCTCAGCTTGGAGAAATTATTTGAATTTATTGACAATCAATAGCATATGGGCACAGTGAGAAATAAGAACAGACCTAAAAACGCCTTCCTCCCCGCACCCATCATCCTGGGCTCAACTGCACTCACAGCTGTTCTACCTCTTCTCTCCAAGGGGCACAGGAAAATGGAGAATGAGGGTTACAGTCAGTTCTTAATGGTTTTTGTCTGCTACTTCTTCATCCTCCCACTCTTTTTCTGCTGCAGCATGGGATCCCTCCTATGGGATACAGTCTTTCATTACTTTCTCCAACATGGGTCCTTCCCACATGTCTGCAGTCCCTCAGGAACCGGCTGCTCCAGTGTGGGACCCCCATGATGTCACAAGTCCTGGCAGCAAACCTGCTCCAGAGTGGGCTCCTCTCTCCACAGGCCCACAGATCCTGCCAGGAGCCTGCTCCAGCATGGGCTTCCCATGGGGTCACAGTGTCCTTCAGGCATCTTCCTGTTCTGGCAGGGAGTCCTCCATGGCCTGAAGGTGGATCTGTGCTCCACCCTGTACCTCCACAGGCTGCAGGGGCACAGGTGCCTCATCATGGTCTGCACCAGGGGCTGCAGGGGAATCTCAGCTCCAGCGCCTGGAGCACCTCCTCCCTTGGCTTCACTGACCTTGGTGTCTTCAGGGCTGCTCATTTTCTATCTTCTCACTTCCTCTCTTGGCTGGTTGCTCTGTGGCAGTTTTTACCCTTTCTGAAATATGATATTTCAGAGCTGCTACCAAGGGGGCTGATTGGCCCAGCTTTGGCCAGAGACGGGTCCATCCTGCGGCTGGTGGAAACTGGTTCTGTCTGACATCGGGCAGTTTTCTAGTGCCTTCTAACAGAAACTATTCCTGCAGTGCACCCAATACCAAAACCTTGCTGTGGAAACCCAATACACAGAGCCAGGATGTGGTTTTGGCAGAACATGTTTCTCTTGTTTCCTCTGTGAAGCACAACCAAAGTTTCCTTCTGTTCTTACCCAAGCTTTTTTCATGCTTGTACTCCTGCTGAGGTATCTCAAAGAAAGAAAGATATCTATAAACCTAAAAGAGTCTTTAGAAGTCCCTCACTTAATCAACTAGATTAGGGAAGAAATGGCAAGAATGGGGTGTTGTTTGGTGTTGGTTTGTTGGTTTGGGGGTTTTTTGTTTGGTTTGTTTTGCTGGGTTTTTTGGGGGAAGGGGTGTGTTGGGTTTTTTGTGGAGAAGGATTATTTTTCAATATTGTTGCCTCAGTAAACATTCATCATGTGGCAGACCTACACTGAGTATGTGGTCATGCTATGAGCCTGCTGCCTCCCAGCTGAGAACAGTTACAGGACGTGTCCTGATGTGGACAAGACAGCAGAAGTTCTGTGAGGTCCCCAGGTTAAAGATCTCAGTTCAAGTTCTGGATGAACATTCAGTACAGAGTGGTCTTCTTTTATTTGTTGAATGAGTCAGACAAAGGTGGGAATTAAAAAATGAAGAAATAGTGAAATATTAAAGCCACAGAGAGAGCTGTAACAAGGGGCTGGCAATACAACCCAGATATCAAAGGAGAATATTGCCAAGAGCCAATAAATAAATAAATATATAAATAAAATGATATATACAATTATACTTCAAGCCAAACTATTACATTTACCACATTTTTAAAATTGTGTCCTATTCTTCAAATTCTGACTGCAGTGGATTCTTTGCACATGTAATTAGAGAGAGTCTTTTTAAAACATAATAGGAAATAAGTATCCAAATTAAAAATAAAAAAGAAAATGGTAATAGTACTATGAAAGCCATTAGAATAACTGAAATTTAAAATATACATAAATTTCACACTACCAAATCACATATTTTTTGTCAAAAAGAAAAATACATTTAGCTTTTATTGTAAGAGCAAATTAAATGAAACCATGTTTCTGTGTTCTGGAAAACTTACAAGGCAAAAGCCGTATATGCTGTGTTTTATTTGTTTCATGTACCTGTTCTAACAGCTGTGGCAAATGAGAAGTTACAGTTTCACTATCTTTCATACATTTCTAGTAGAACTTGCTGTAAATCAGTGGTTTTTTTCAGAAGCAACAATTCTAATAGATTTTGCACAAATCTTAGGCTGAAAGAGATAAAGTGACTATATGATGTTTTTACAGTCAGGCCAACCTTCACACTTGTGAAACAAATGACAAAAACAGCAGCAGCGATGAGAAGGAGGAGAAGGAGAAGAAATGAGCAGCCCAGAACAGCATAGGCATGATGAATAACAAATTCTGTGCCTTAAGTGTAAAAGAAAGGTCCCAGAGAAACAGCTGTGGCTATATTTATAGCTTGTTCAGTGAGCAGACCTGAGCAGATTTCCAGGCTCATGGCACTGGTAGTCATTCCTTTCTACATTCACTTTTTATCCTTAAAGGAAAGGCAAGGCAGCTGACAAAGTACCTAGTACAAACAGTGAGGAGACGGAGCTCAAGGCTAACTTTGTTCCTTCATTTGTATTTTTAGTTTCACCCTCCCTGCTGAGATGTGATTCTTCTGACTGAGTAGGTCTGGGTATGTCCCTCAAGTCGCAGGGAAACCGACTGGCAGAAGAGCAGGATTGTGGGACCTGGCTTTTCACTGCAGGATCCAGGCAATTCAATGAGGATGGGTACCACAGATTTTTTTAGTGTCACAATGTCTGAGGAATTGTCCTGCAGCCTTCTTGGGCCTCTGGAGCCAAAGTCACTGCAAAGATACTTAGGAATTTTAAGTCAACCTTTTAACAGAGATGTTCCATGCTTACCTTACTAATGCAAATACTATGCAGTGCTTCTGATACTACCTGTTAGACCTCTGTTAGACTCTGAGCACTTTTTTGAGTGATTTAATGGGTGGAAGAACTCCTTCACTGTTTCTTGAGAAAAAGCCCTATTGCATTAGAAGGAAAGTATGTCTATAAATTCTGTTTTAAGGAAAAATTTTTGAATGCATCTAAAATTAAATTTTAAAAAGAAAAAATATTTTTAAAATTATTATTTCTGGTATCTTGAGTCATCTCAGCAAGCAGTTTCAAAATTAGGATGTGATCTACACTTAGGCTACCAAAAATATTGTTGTGAATAAACATATTCCTTATCAAATTG
Source organism: Ploceus nigricollis (assembly GCA_013399945.1). NCBI lineage: Eukaryota > Metazoa > Chordata > Aves > Passeriformes > Ploceidae > Ploceus > Ploceus nigricollis. The sequence goes on along the minus strand of VXBC01001956.1, from coordinate 116,974 downwards.
TGCTAATTGTATATGTTTTGAAAGCCTGGTGCTGATGGTTTTTCCAACCTAAAACTTACAATAGAGTACTTGAAAATATTTTGGTCTGCAACTTTCAAAATCTAGTTTAGTTGTCAGTAGTATACTTATTATTACAGAAGTGTAATTAAGGATGAAAAAATTTGAAGTTTCAATGAGTGAAACCATGTTACAAATTAAGTATATTATTAAAATTAAGTACTTTGACATTAGAACAGAAAGCCCAACTTCTGGGATTTATTTTAAAGGAAGAAAATACAACTTTTCTGTCAAAGTCTGGATAATATATATGACATATATATATATATGTCATGAATACATAAGACATTGATACAGAGAAATTAATTTTAATGAAAATAAAAGCAGAAATTTACAATTTTGCAAAAGATTTTGACTTAGCAAACATTTGACCAAGAAGCAATTTTGATAACTATGAATGAATATGAGAATTATAATCTTTTGGAGAAAACATTTTTACTAACAATTCCAGATAGTGAGTTCTCAGAATAAATAAAATGGGTAGACTATTTCAGGTCCCTCTTGATCAGTTCCAGAATTTGTATCCACTGTTTGTACTTGACCAGTTGCTACTTCATAGCAAAGGCAAGAAAGCCCTTGCCTAACCACGACTGATACAACCTGTACAACTTGCAATGACTCAATATTCTTCAAAATCTTAAAGGTCACACTAAGCAAAGTGTTGAAGCTATATGAGTGACTTTCAGAGAGGTAAAATTTACTCAAGAGGTTCAGATGTGCAGTATTTTGAGAATGAAGGGACATTCTCCTATAGTTATATTTTGCAAAAGATTGCCCTGAAAATCATAGTATTTCTTGTAAAATAAACCTCTAAATCAACTTTTTGTCTTTAACACCCAATGTATCAGATTCCTTCTAAGTTTTTTTGATTTTATTCTGAGAAGAGTCAACTGAAATTCACAGCCAAGGTACATAAGTTCTTCTTTTACATACTTTGAATTATAGAGTGTTCTTAAGGAAATGCTTGCCAGCATTAAAGTTTCCAAGAGCACCCATAAATTTTTCAGCTATAAAGCAAGGAACTTTTCTTCATGATGAGTACAACTTACTATTTTAATATTATCACTTCATATCTGACCTAATTAAATTCCATCATATAATACTTAACCTATAGCTGTATAACCCCTCATGTAAAGTGCTAACATAAAATCTATCCTATGAGGTTGATGTTCAGTATTACTGTTGGCTGGAAACTTAAGCAGAATATATTTCAAAGAATAATGATTCAACAGAATAGAAGCCTTTTTAGTGCTGATTCTGATGACTATTGCAACACAATGTTTTTTACTTCTGAGAAATAACAGAATAAGTCTTTGACAGACCTAATCAGAGACATAAGAAGAGACTAAGAGAAACAGGTAGGGTAAGTAAGACTGTAAGGATATGTTTCCTGTTACAAGTGAAGAAAAAAATGATCTTTTAACAATGTTTTAGTTTTGTTTTGCTCCTTTTGTTTTCTTCATGAATTCCTGTAAAAGCTTTTGTCTTCATTCAAAAGAAAAAGAACAAAAATAAATGGCAAAACCATGGAAGCTGCTGACTTTCTGTTAGTTCCATTCACAGCTCCTGTGCAACAAAGATGGTAAGGTCCAGAATTAACAGCTTTCTGTTAAGTTGGTAGCTGGTTAAAACCAGAGAGTGTCTGAGAGACATTATGGATACCAGTGTTGCTTATATCTTTCAGCAGAAACTTTGTAAATCTGTAGATTTTCCTGCTGTCCTGACTATTCTGAAACTGGTGACACCTTCAGGACACAACTGAACTCAGACCCTCTTGCTGTTTCACTGGAAACCTTGATACTTTGAAAGTCTTGGATAAGTCAGCTGTTCTTAGAATTATGAAGCTGCTGATCCACCAGGAGCCAGTCTGTCCTGGAAGTCCTAATCTGAATGTGAAAGTGTTTAGGCTTCTCAATAATTTTCCATAATACTTAGCATCATAAAAGAGGAAAGCTTGTTTCTGACTAACCCTGACTTCTGCAGCTGAACAGCAATTTGCAAGCAAATTAAAGGCAAGTAATATGCCATAGCATCAAGTCTTGCATTAAGCTTCAAAAATCCATTTGAACAAATTTTTGCTTGGAACGAAGATGAAATTCAAAAGTAGGATACAAGGATTATTTTTAACTTGTCCCATTATATCTTATGTATGCAAGAGAAGATCTTGCTTTTATGAGGTGAAATATGTATATATTTCTAGCATTAATATTTCATTTTCTTACTTCTGCACTGATATTCAAGTTCAGAATGTGTCATTTTAATATTTATTTTTATTGTATTTATATGTTTAAATAAATAGTGCCGAAAATAGAAATACAAAACTAACGTATAATATTTCTCTGGGTAGTAAATAATAATGTTTAAGCTCTTAAATGCCCTGTGGACTATTATCAGTATGTAAGAAAGCACAAAAGTATCATTTTCTGGCACAAACATTTAATGCTGCAGATTTGAGGAAAATGTGTTTTTCTGTAAATACATATGAAACAAAGTAAATACTCTCAAAATCACTTCAGTGCAACATGAACTACAAGCAAAAGTACTCCAAATATGGAAATTACAATTGAAAATTCTGTTTCAAGTAGTAGGAAAACTGTTGGACACTGTATACCTCTGCACAAAACTTATGATTCACTTCCCTATCTTCTTTTTTTCACATACACATACACATACACATGCTTACTTCTAGTTTCTTAAGGGTTTCTGGGACAGAGTATATAAAAAGGACAATTATGTAGTAACACCATAAATTCTTTCCCAGCCTCTCACAAATTGCAAGTTAGGAATCTCCTGTTTTGACCCTGAGATTTCCTCAGCTGGCCAAAGCACGGTGCTTATAACACCAAGGTTTTGTGTTCAATCTCTACATGGGCCATTTACCTAAGATCTGGACTTTATGGGTCCCCTCCAACTCAGAATATCCTCTGAATATGTGAAAATGCTGTATTCTTTTACCCAAGAGGCCTCAGTGGATTATTTTGAGTAACTTTACTGTTACTTTTCATTTCATATACATTTTAACCATTAAGTTTTCTCTAGCAGCAACTTCCAGAACTACGAGGACTTATTTTACTCATTTTGAAACTGCCTTATTGTTATTGAATTTATTTTTTCCCTGCTTTTGAATGGACATGTGCCCTCTTACCTTCAACACACACCAATGACAGCAAAGAAACCCATTATTTATTCCCTCGGTTGTGTCACTTCCTGTTCCTAATTTAAAGCCTTTTCACTTATCCTTTTTTGCAATGATGATGATAGGCAAGTAAAGCTATGAAAACAAGATAAAGATCCTGACTTGATTAGCCCACTCAAACTTCAGTCTGAAAGAAGTACAATCAATATCTACAACTGTACTAGAGATTTCAATGCCAGACAAAGATAAATTTGCTACTTAAAGACTATGAACATGAAAAGCTAGAAATAAATAAAAAGTTTTCATACCACAACAGCTCTTTGAAATTATCTTCCAACAAGTGCAGACACAAATAGCAAGCAAACAAACAAAATAACACCTTTTAAAAAAATCAATATGATTGTGAAGGGTAAAAGGTGATGTAGTGCCTAAAGAAGTGAAGGAGTAAAAGTATTCTAGCTCTAAATCACAGTCTTGTAAATGTTTAAATCTGGGAACTATTTTGCTGTGTTAATTTGATATAATCTGCATCATTATTATTATTATTATTGTTTTGTTATTAATGCTGCTACAAATAATCCACTGTTAGTCTTCCTTTTTATCACTAAAAATTCATGATCCCAGAGGCTACTAGAAGATAAAGATACATTTGTAGAGATGTTCAAATTAAAATTGCCTGTAAAACAATTGCTTTGCAAGTAAATGAAAGATTTCACCATTCAGGTATGTTAATTTGGCATTCCTTATGAGCATTAAACTCAACTAAAAAGAAAAAAAAAAACAGTAAATAAAACAAAGTGATAAAAAGTGTTCTTGAGTTTTATGTAAGACATAAAGAGTATCAAAAAAGTATTTAATGCCTATATTTTGTTTGCTCTAATATCCTCAGATTTAATCCAAACAGACTCTTTAATGGTTTTTGTGGGAGGAAAATCAGCTCTGGTTTATAGCCTTTGCTGCCAACTTTGAGCCTGAAGGAAATTTTTACAGCTGAGTTATAAACTCCTAAATATCAGCATTTATAATGGCAAGGTTGACAGACCTTTAATTTCAACACTAGCCAGTGACAGTATAGTAATTTGAAAAAGATAATCATTTCACTGAGGTCAAAACCAAGTTTAAAAAATGTGCCTGGATCTTGCTAGCCCACAAGTGCACATATATATCCTTAATTGCAACCTCACCTAATTTAGGGCTGCCTAAAAAAATATAATACTTTGATTTTTTAACTATATCATTATAACCAAATATTTCCATGTCCTGACATTTTCTGGCCAGACTATAGTCAAAATCCTGAATGTGTTTTTTATGTAATCTTGACTGCTTGGTTTTGGATCTCCTGCTATTTATTCTTCTTCTTCCTTTCTGTATAAATAGAACATATGGTAATTTATTGAGTAATTAAGAGTTATAAAACATGTAAGTCACACACGCATTTAGTCATAAAAACACCCTCTTCTTTACTACATCATGTGGCATAATCTTATTGATGTTACTGCCATTTTTCCTTCTACAGCTCCCACACAACTTTCTAGTTTCCCCCTCATTTCATCACCTCCAGGGTAGTGAGCATAAAAGCATCTTAGGTAAGGCAATGCCTTGTCTGGCTTTTGGAGAGCTGTAATGCTGTTCTGAATGCTGGCAGAAATATCAAACACTGTTCTTACCAATAACCTTTAGTCCCCTCAGACAGAGACACGTTCCTCCACTAAAGATTCAAAGAAGCTTTCCTAGCTGTCCCTAACCATATGAAACTTTCTTCTCTGCCAACAAAATAAAATCTGACACCTTCTTCGAGTGTCTCTGTGCATTTTTCCAGGGAATAGATGATTTTTTTGAGGGATCCCAGTTTACTTATTAGGAGTGACATCTCTGATTATGGGCTGCCTTGATGCTATCTGTCTCACCTATCGAAACAAAACGAAGAAAAATCTTTTTATTATAAATAACCCAAACACACAAAGAAACTCCATATATTTATAAAAGGCATATGTGGGTTTATGAAACAATGCTTCTTCTAGTCTACTTACACAAAGATCTTATCTAAAAGATACAGTCCTCTATGTGTATTCAGTTGCCTTGTTGTACACAGATTCCTGGACTTTGTAGGTCAAGGGCTCTTCCTCTAGCAAGCCTGAGAGATGGACAGAGATGGACAAGATCCAAGGAACTTGAACAATGGAAACTCTTGTCCTTACTGTTAACAGGTTTTTTTCCCTTTTCCCTTCTTTTGGGTTTTGATTTTTCTTATCCTAGTTTTGGAATAATTTGTTGTTGTTGTTTTGGGGGTTTTCTGGGATTATTTTTTGTATTTTTTTTTTCTCTGTGGAAACTACCTTTCTAATTAAAATCTTTCTTTAAAGGAAAAGATAATGTATAGTCATACTAGGTGTGGAAATTTATCACACCTCTCTTAAAAATTTTTCAACATTCAAAGAGATCAAAAGGCTTTAAAATGCAGGACTACCTGCTTTTATAACATTATTAAATCATTCTGTTTTGATACTTGTTTGATTTGAAAAAACTAACATGTAAAGCAACTTCTTAGACAACTGTATAAATACAGGTGTATCTATTGGTATTTTTTAATGTATTGGGAAGAATGCTTTTTGCTACTTTTTTAGTGTGGGTTTGGTTGTTTTGGTTGGTTTTTTTTTTTTTTTTAGGTTGTAATATATATGGAATGGACATCCCAAGCTCTTCATTAACATTAGTTTAGGTAATTTAGGATAGATCTAGATTGCAATCAAGTCAGATGGAACTAGAAATAACATACTAGAATTTGCTTATGCTGTCTTAGACCAGTTTTAAGACAATGAGACAGCAAAATAAGAATCTGGACTAGAACAAAACCGGAGAATAAGGCTGCATATCTCCCCAAATGTATCCACTGCTGTGGCTGGCAAATGAAAAGTTAGATTCTTTTATTTTGGGGCAGCTAGCTCCAAAGTCTATATGATTTAAGTGAATGTCTAAAGTTTTCAGAAGTAAAAATGTAAACAGTTGAAATTGATGGGCCTCTGTAAATTTATGACACTGTGAAATTTCATTCTTAAGGAAATTTTTTATGGTTGATTGTATTTATAATTTTTTTACTCATCCAATCACCTGCTGTTGAGAATTGTAAAAAACTTCAATAAGCCCCAACTCCCCAGGCTTCTCTTATTTTTTTTTGTTATTCAAGGTAACTTTGGAAAATTCTGTTGTATAAATAAAAATTAAATATCAAAGGAGATTATGAAATAGCAATGACAAATATATCAATTGAAAAATTGTGTTCTGAAAAAGCCTCTTCTGAATAAACAGGTTAAGCTCTTATGATATGTATGTCTTTGCCTCAGATTCAGGGACAGGTTAAAACACACAGTCAAGCTGTTACAACTTTCACCACTTTTCTTTTTATAACAGGACCATTTTAAGCATAAAAAAAAGAAATTAAAAAAAAAAAAGAAAAAAAACCCCAACCTTCCTTTAAAAGATTTTAGGAAGCTTTTATGACTTTACAAACTTGTGTGAGATGTATGCAATCTCCACCCACAGAATAGATATGCCTGCTCAAAAAATGCATATTTTTAAGATAAAAGAATTGTCCACAGATATTAGAATGTAGTTAATGAAACAGTTATTCTTACTTGCAAACAATTAAGCAAATTTGCTTTTCTTTTACATTTTGGGTGCTATGTTCTCATTTAGAAAATGTCGGTTCTGCAATTTGTTCTAGTCTTTCCTTCCAACCCTTGCCCATAATTCATTGCATTTGAACAAAAATACCCTAATCAATCAAAAACAAAACTCCCAGATAATCAGATCAAAAATATCTATGTGTTCTTATTTGGAGTATTTTTAAAATTAGTTTAATATGATTTCTAGATGAGAGCTTATCTGTCTAGAAGAATGGAACATGTGGGCTGAATTCTTCCGTATCAAAGTCAACTTTTTTCATTACAAAGCTATTGAAGGAAGATAAATTAAAATAAACTAGACACACATCTTGCAATTGCTTACACTTATTTATACCTTTAACTGATGCCAGTGAGGTTATTCCATCTCACAAAAATCTTGCATGAAAATACATGTACTGAAGATAGTATTGGCAAGCGTAAACATGAGAAAACAGAGGTCACTTTGCTCATTAAAGAGCATGATTCCTATGTCCCTAGTAGATACTGGGCAATTTCTACTACTGTCAATCTATTACCTTTCAAGTGTATTAAACATCTATTTAAAATTTCTACTGAAAACTGCAACTGCATTAAGTAAAATCCTTCATGATCTTTTTTAACATTTTCCAAAGTACAAGCTTTCTTCTCAACAAGAGAAATAATTATTGGCTTTACTCTAAATACACTTCAAATGTCATAACTGTTGGCTTGCACTGTCTCTGTGCAACTTGTTCATACCTAAATAACCTTTTAAACCACCCATAGCATCTCAACTTTGATCATATAATCCTCAATTTCAATCTAAAATTTTAGTATTTTCATTCTATTTAATACAGTTCTTTTGTGGTACATAGTGCTACATTGGATTTAGTTAATATAACCAGTGAAATGGAATATTGGTAAATTAATACTCTATTAATAAATAGAAGATGACAGATTGGTTTGGAAGGATAAAGATGTCTCTAACATATTCAAGTTCAGATAATCTTCATGTACTTAAAGTGTAATAGTTTCTATAGTCAATGTCATGTCAAAGATGACAGCTTTGGGCTCCACTTTTTTTGACTACGCACTGTAAACAATGAAGCAGCCTTTGACAGCTTACTTGGTTAGAATAATCTTTTCTGTTTCCAAAGCTGGTCCTGATTTGTAACTAGATTCCTCATATTCTCTGGCAGTGTTTAGGGTTGTATACCATTACATGTTAAATAGAAAGGTGAAGACTAGAAATGAAGATATAAATGAAAATCCAGAGTGAGATGTCTAGTTATTATGAGATATATAATTTACTATTTAGTGCTTGTAAATTTTTGTATTTTTATTTGTAAACTGATAAAGATAAGTTCAGTCTATTTACTCAATTGCTCTTTGGACTCTTAATTTGAAGTAAAGATCTTCAGCATCTTTGCTGAGCTCCTTAGATTCCCAGAAATTAATAGGCAACTCTCTCCAAAATAATTCCTGGCCTAGTCTCTTTCCCAGTCTGTACAGTCTGACAAATTGCTAGCTGGCCTAGGACAAAACTGCCAGCAAGCATGATGGACAATTTTAATTCTTGTTTCTTCTTAGTTTACGGTGTAGACATAGCTTAAGATAGCTGTCATAGTGGTTTTTCTGTGTAAGGTGACTTCAGACACTTAGGAAAACAGATCTTTCATGTTATACTTTCTGACTATCTTCTAACAAAACAAGTCTCTGACATTTCAAGAAAACACTTCTGTCATATTTATTTGGTAGATTAAATACATAAGAGCTTCTGATTTACTGGTGTTATATATTAAATTGAGTGCTGCTTTCATGTAAGAGGTGGTAAGCAAAAACACCTCAGACTAGCTAGAAAATAGAGTCTAGTAAGACCTTCTCTTCCTCTTTTTAATTCTTGGATAACAGACTCAGGCCTGAGCTGTGTAGAAACAACTAATCATAAAGAGCATGCTAGGAATGCTTCCAGAAGTCTTTATGGCTGTGGCCTGCCTACTATTCAAACTACATGAAAATCTGCTGGGGACAGCCTGAGCTATCGCTGTCATGTGCACTCAAGAGCTTTGAGATGTGCATCAGGGAGCACCTGCTCCTGAGGGACTTCCAGTCACTGCCCAAGTGTAGGTATGGGAGTGTTCATCACTTCTCTGCAGCCCAAATATTGTGAGAAGTAGCATTCTAAGAAAAGCAAACTGGACATTTGTTGTACTTGTTTTTCTCTTTTCTGGACAAAAAGTGAAAATTACAATTAAGTTCTATTCTGTGGAAAAATAAAATTCATTGCAACTAGAAGTACAAACAGAGAACTGTATTTCTTCAAATTTATTGCGAAATACACTTATCTTTTTTGATCCATGTTTAAAAATAAATAAATAATGAGAAAGAATCACTATTGAACTGTATCACTACAAATCTATCTCTCAATATCACTGTTAAACTTTTACTTACATAAAGGTTTGAAAATTAGAAATTTCTACAGAAGTCACTATTGATTTATTTGGGCTGTCAGCTATAAGTGCATGTTCACTTGTATTCACATGAATGCTGCTAGAGATTTAGTAACTGGTGATAGCAGAACATCTCCAGTGCCAAAAAAGGAAAGAGTTTTCTTTGCCAAAATAAATCAGAAAGGATCGTGTCTTCCACTTGTGTAAGTTGTTGTAACTCCGTTAAAGTCAATATCTTCAACATATTTTACAAGTGTGGGATTTCATCCAGTTTGTTTCTTCATTTCCTTGAAAAAAGGAACCCTTCAAAGTCAGGAAAGAGAAATTTGCAAATAATTGATTAAAAAACCTCAATAAAAGCAACAAAAAATAACTCAGTATTTCCTTTAGTACAAGGCGCTTCTACAGCATGTTTGATAGTTAATTGAACATAAAATTTATGTATTAAATTTGCTTTAAATCAGGCATATATCTTCCTTACTGAATTGTAATCAAAGGAGTGAAGTGCATATTCCAAACAAATATATGATTACTGTTTCCTAATAACTAAAACACATTTTATACATTATGATTTAGAGACGTAGGAGGTATTTCACTGAGGTTTTGTTCCAGATAACAGACATGCTCTTTTTCTTTTCTTTTTTTAAATTTGTGTAACATCATATCTGAAAACAGTTAGTCAATGAAATATTTGCTGTGAAAGGTAAGTAAATATTGAGCTCAAAGGAATGCTTCCAACACAGGCATTCAGAATCAGATCTTATTTAAGCTCACTGTAGTATCAACATCCCTGTTACACTTAGTTATACTTGTTAATTTGTATTTCTAGGTGATCAAAAATTTGATTCATCATTACACACCAAATGACAGCCAAACATAGGCATTACTTGGGTCAATATATAATTAGTTGAGAACAAACATAAAAGAAAACAGATTCTTTCATATATGTCTGGGACAATATCGCATGAGTTCATATTTGGACTCTGTCTATTATAAGACCATAAGCCCTCATGAGATTTGAGAAGCCCAATACATGCACTTTCCTCACACCTCTACCTTGTTCATGTCACATAATTATTATTTATACCATGGTAAATTTAGTGCCATATCTTTATAAAAAATCAGGTTTTAAGCTGATTTTATCAAGATTATGATAAAGCAGTTGTCCTGGGGTTATTTTATGATTCTTGTATCCCCATTCATCTGTTTAGCCCAGACATAAGTTTTACACCTTTAAGACTGGTTCCAAGAGTGAACAGGGGGAAGAAGAAGCATGCAGTTTGTTTGCAGAAGCCGCACTTGCTCCCCCACATCCTTCTCCTGGGCTGTGTTGTCTGCGGCATGGACAGACAGGAGGAGAGAGCTCTCCTTTTCTTTTAGTTAGTTTATAGCGAGCTGAGGCAGAGAATTTCCCTGGACTGTGACTTTTCTTTTTCCTGGAACTGTTTAAACCTGCTCTGGACTGAACACCCAGAAAAGCACCAGCAGCTCACACCTGTGGCCCACCTGGCCCGGCCTGGGCCGTGGCATTTCCAGCGCCGGAGGGACTGAGACTGAGTGAGCTGAGCTACAGCCCATGAAGGGGGCTTTCGGAGTTTGTCATCTCTTTTGGAGCCACAAGAGGTTTTATTGTTTAGTATTGTTCTACAAGGAAATATTTTCCCAAACCAGTTGGGGGAGGGGCCACTTGAATCTGCTTTCTAGAGGAACCCTTTAGAGGTTTTCTCCCAGATTTGCCCTAAACCAAGACAGCGGTATGAAAAGAGGAAAAAATATTAACTTGTCTAATATGTAGTGGAAAATTATGCAGCCACAAGCTGTCTGTAATAAATGTTAATTGATTAGAATTTATATTTTTGGTGTTCTTCCCAGAGACTCCAAGCTATTAATCTGAGTTGAACACAGCCAGAATACTGTAACAATTTTTAGTCACTAAAAGCCTTAAGGGGAATTCAAATATGTTAGAATAAATGTAACAGCTTTATCCACCTTGAAGCAGGGAGTAAGGCAGAGAGGGAAAAGGAACAAAACAAAAGAAAACATTTTTAAAAATTGTTTATACTCAATGAATTTTAAAAAAAGTCTGATGAGAATGTATGTTGTGTACTGTGCTGCTAATCTAGAGTTGGATGCAGCATTTCAGTAAAGGGGTGTATATCAAACAAATGGCTACCTGTGGTAGTTATTGAACATTTTATTCTAAGTAGTACTCATATACAGTATTGCAGATTATTTTAAACCATACTGAGTCAATATCAAGTATCCAAATGCTCTCCTTGGTTTTGCAGTCCTTGGTATCTCTAGTAGGCAGGAGACAGCTGAAAAAACTATGTGCCTAGTTCTGATCTCATACATTTTCTTTTTCATACAGGGTTGTAGAAGATCGTTGGTGATTGTGGAATCACCTCAGAGTCATATATATATAGCAGAGTTCTTCCTTCTCAGTGATAATTGTCTCTCTTTCCTCTTTAATGGCTTTTAACTGAAGTTATGTATGCTACAGTATTTTTATCTAAACTAACTTTTTATGTGTCCAGGTTCTCAAAGTTTAAAAATGCAAACAAATATTAACACTAATACACCAGTACCATCTATCAAAAGGTTTGGGTTGGGTTTTTGTAGTAGTTTGTTTGTTTGTTGGTTGGCTTACTTTTTTTTAAGTAATATTTTTTATAAAGGTTTCCACTCTAAACAACATAATCAATTGCATGTGAACATGATCAATCTACTGCGTAGTGAAACTAAATGTTACCTTTACTTTTTCTCATTTTGTATATGTGGATTTATTGCAAGTGGCTATCATTTTATGTAGCACACCCAATTTTTTTTTAAATGTAGATGAAAAGTACAGCCTGGTCTCTTCTCCTTTGCTCACAGACTTTCAAAGGAAAGTTCAAATCTGCATTTGATACCAACACTCAGCATAAATCTACTTTCATTATCTGTACAAAGAAGGAGGATGGGTTATTCTTTCACATAAACCTGTGAAACTGATACAGAAGAAAGAGCACAGGTCTAAGAAAGTACTCAGGAATGAGGTGCAGTTTCCCAGAGCAAATTGTGATGTGCAGCAGCAGTCCCCAGGTGCTTGCTCTGAGATGTTGCAAGGCACTGGCTCCAGCCACAGCAGTCAGGCAACTAAATACTTCCTGTCAAGCATGAGGTGAGCAAGACATCCCCAGAGGGGAAACTGAAGGGGAAAAAAGAAGCTTGTTGGTTTTGTTGGCAGGAAACAGCTGAAAAATTAGTCTTCTGTTCCTCCATCTGACCACTTTAGTTGGAAAGTAGTGGGAGGTCAATTCACTTCTTATTTTGAAAATTTTCTCACTCATCTCTTTACATCATGAAAGAATGTGTTAATTTGCTCTGTATGTGCTCTTTGCAGTGTAGTAGTCAAGGTGAAATGAAAATTAGGGGGCTGTTGGTGTTGTTCTACTCAGTAGAGAGAAATGAGAGAATAATTTGAAGAGACAGAGACAGAAGGAACATGTAAGCATAAGCTTAAAAAACCAAGATAATGAGAGCATTTTCTTTAGAGAGGCGGCAGTTTTCATTCTCTGCAATTCAAGTCTGACCCATCACAACTGTTCCCAGGACAGCAGAGGTGACCAACAGCAGCATACACCGTCAGGAAGTGCCTGAGCTCTCCTCAAAGTTTCAGGAAAGGCATACAGGCCTTCTGCCATCTACTGTAAGAGTGTAACAAGTCATTTCCTATTAGAAAGTCTAAATGACGTTATTGAGATTTCATCTCAATATAGGCTTCAAGAAGTACATTGTTCTCATTAAACAGATAAATTGAAAGGGTAGATGCTGATAGAAAAATTTTAAAAATAAACAGTAGAATGAAAATAAAAACAAATCAAACATATGAACATATAAGCCTTTAACTGAGTAGACAAATTTCCAATTTTTATAATGCAGACAGGAATTCTTTTACCTGTTTAACTTGCCAGATAAATTTTAAGTATTGTCTCATACACAACAGACCTGTTGTTTCTGATGTGTGAATGAACTATCTCTGCTTCTAGCATTGTTGTCCTATTATTAGCAATCACATATACCTATGGTTTTTCTAAAGAAAATGCTAAATTGTGACAGTATTTGTCAACTTTCTTATGATACCAGTCTATCGATTAATTATAAAGGCCCATGTTGAACATAGTTATGCATATTCATGACAATGAAAATGGTTTAAACAATCCGGAAAAACACGTCACAGTGAGGTTGCCCACAGAATCGTTAAACATGAATCATCCTTGGGTGCCTACTCAAATTTAATTAGTGGAATGTAATTAGCATCTAATTATAATATCCCATATGAAAAATCTTGGCTGCCTTTTGCCATACTCTAGCCAAAATGTGACAGGACGCACTGCAAATTGTAAGACGCTCTTCTTTCGGCCAAAGAAAGAATTCAAAAATATGCTTGCTTACATGCTTGGATTTAACACTTACTGTTTTCATGTTATTATCTGAGGAATCATTGGGTGGTAGCAAGAATCCAAAGTAGTTAAATAAATAACTACTAGAATAATGTTGTAAGTGCAGCAATGAGAGTGACATGAAGTCAGGACCACCCTGTAGGTGTCACTGTGGAGACAAACCCTCAGTGGTGTATAACTGCTTAGCTACGGGAAGCCCTTTCTGTGACAGAAATAGCTTAATGACCTGTGCAAATTACAATAACAATAAAATCAATCCAGGAAGTGCCAAATTATTTAAAATATGAATATAATTTTTCAATGGATTTGGGCAATTTTATCTAATAAACTGACAGCGCTGTTGATTTCTCTCCTTGCTCAGACAGGGTGAAGGAATAAGAAATCACTTTGAAGGTAGATTCAAAGAAATGGGAAAGGTGAGACAATAAGCAGAGACATGGTGGATAACAACAGAGAAAAAGAAATTACATTAAAAAAATTACTTGTTTTAGTGTTTCCATTAAACTGGAGCCTTAAAGAGCATAGTTTAATAAATGCTTCCTGCATGATATATAAGAAAACAAAGAACATCCTACTAAAATGAATCATTATATTCTAAGATAATGAAGAATTTTTTATCTAGTTTGGGTGACAAGCTTTTGACAGGGGTGGCTTCTGTGAGAAGCTGCTAGAAACTTCCTTCATGTCCTGCAGAGGCAATGCCATTCAGCTCCCAGATGGATCTGCCATGAGCCAAGGCTAAGCCAGCAGCAATGATGAGAGTGCCTCTGGGACAGCAGATTTTAAAAGGGAAAAAACTTATTGTGCTGAATCAAGTACAGTCAGAGAAGAGATGAGTGAGAATGTATGAGAGAAGCAGCATTGCAGACACCAAGGTCAGTGAAGGAGAAGGACAGGAACGAGGTGCTCCCAGTACTGGAGCTAAGATTCCCCTGCAGCCCATGGTGCAGATCATGGTGAGACAGCAGGTGCCCTTGGAGATCCCAGGAGAACCAATAGCCACTTGCAGCCTCTGAAGGACCCCACGCTGGTGCAGGTGAATGCCTGAAGGAGGCTTTGACCCTGTGGGAAGCCCATACTGGGGCAAGGTCCTTGAAGGACCAGTGGACCCATGGGGACAGAAGCCTACTCCCAGGGAGGTTTGCTAGCAGGACTTGTGCTTGTGTGGGGAACCCACACTGGAGCAGTCTGAAGGACTGTTTCCCATGGAAGGGACACACACCTGGACAGCTCATGAAGAACTGCAACCCAGGGGAAGGATTCATGTTGGAGAAGTCTGTAGAGGACTGTCTCCTGTAGGACAGACTCCATACCAGAGCAGGGGAAGGATGTAAGGGGTTCTCTTTCTGAGGAGGAAGGAGGGAGAGAGACAATGTGTGCTCCCTCTCTTTTTCTGATGAAGGGTCAGGATGTTGAGAATCAGGAATAAAGGTAAGCTGGCAAAAAAGAAAGAGTAGGCAGAAGTTTGGGCTTACTTCTCATTATCCTACTCTAATTTAAATTACTATAAATTAAAAGAATTTATTCAATTTGAGTCTGTTTTGTCTGTGACAGTAGCTGGTTAGTGATCTCTCCCTGTCCTTATCCCAACCCACAAGTCTTTTGTTATATTTTCTTTCCCATGTCCAGTTGAGGAGGGGGGTGATATAGTGTCTTTTTGGTGGGCACCTGGTGTCTAGCCAAGTAAACCTACTATAATCACCATTGCATTCACATGAAAATATTTTCCCACAAACCTTCAATTAACTGTATGAATGCCTAGTTGCCCATTCCTGGAATCTGGTTTAGGGCTTTGATGTTGAGTTCTCATTGCTGATGGTTTGAAGAGTTTGTCTGTTTATTTGTTTGTGGGGGGTAGCTGCTTTCATTTGTTACAAGTAGCAACACTGAAAAAATGTGAGATCACAATAACAACATTTAGGTTTAAATTAAACAGTTACAATGAAGTCAACATCATGCATACTTTATACTTTATATAGTTATAAATTCTAAATGGTGTAATTTGGGCAAATGATTTTTTTTTTCATAAATTTATGAATCAGCAGAAACCTGAAGTTTATACACCAATAGCTTAGGTTACCTGTTTCTGAATGAAAGAGAATTCTTCTGTTAAAGGAGATTTAACAGAATTTGGACCAAGTCTCATGCAGTCTTTCACCAGCTGCAATCACAGTATAAAAACTATATTTCTATTCGCTTATAAGTTATAGAATGCTACTAAGTAATTTTTTGAAATAGTACAAATATGTGTGTTTTGTATGTTCCAATGAAAAGGAAGGACACTTGTTATGAAAAAGAGAGCCACACTGACTTCTTTGTTATATTTTAAATGGATTATATTTAACTACATTTAATTTGCATAGTTAAAACACGTTTGCTTATTATGATAATGAATAACAAAAGACTGTGTAACATACTTCAATTATATTATGTACATGCAATTAAATCAACCTGTAGTTGAGTATTTAAATTCAGAGTAAAGCTATTTGTTTTCAGAACAAATAATTGTCTCTCTGTCTGTCTGCTATTAAGCTTTGCAAACTGTGAAAATTTTAGAAAAGAGTGTTTCCTTGTTTTCCAATTTTTTTTTTCAGATTGCTTTCCTTTTTTTTTTCCCAGCTAATATCTTCCTAAATGACTGAAAGGGCATAAAATAAATAGCTCTGTGTACATCTTTAAGATTATTAGTCATGACCAACTGTTATGTATTCTGAAAGCTCACTCAAAGGTAGACATAAGGAACAGGACAAAAGGTATCAGAAAAAGCATGATGCTGTTACAGATATAGTATGGGTACTATTAATGATATATAATTATTTTTTATGTAACCGTATGGTTGTAAATGTCTAATGTGAGAAAACTCTCATGTGGTACAAGGAAAATTAAGAAAATTATTTTCCTCCATTCACCATATCCCTATTGATTATAAAATATTTATTTGTTGTATTTTGTATACTGGAACTTATATTAAAATATAGCAACTGCCATGACCTTTGAGGCCTAAAAGACTATGCAAACCAGAACAGTGGAAGCAGAATTTCATTGTAATTTTAAGATACATTGGAACGCTAGTACTCTGTGTTTTACTGACAATCCAGTGAGAAAAATAACTCTTCTCTTAGTTCTCTGTCCAGTGCTTCCATTTCAAATCTGAGTGGGCCAGACTTGAAAGTCGTTTTGGACATGCCTTAACAGCTTGATGAAAATTCTGATGTAATTTTTTCAGGCATGGCTAAATTAAGTCTGGGATGGTTCCTCTCCAAAAGTTCATACAGGGTCAAGCCTGATGGTTACAGACACTGAGAGGAGAAAGTTGCTGTGGTCTGAGCCCAAAAGAGCTTATGCAACCATCCAGCTTCTGTCAGTGTGCCTTGCTGATGCCCAGATATTTCTGTGTCTGCAGTGAAGGACAATGTTAGAGGTACCAAAGAAATCATACGGTACTTTTCATGTAGACAGCTGTCCCTGAAAGTCTCACAGAGAGAATAAATTAACAGTCTGTGGCTAAACAGGAAACCTACCCATGACTAAATAGGGAACCTAGCAGCTTAGAGGCAACCCATCACGGACCTGGTTGCTTTCTATCATGAAGATTTTGATTAGTATTTTTTGAAATAATGTAAAGGCCTTTTCTGAAAAAGTGTAGCATTCTCTATGACTACTCTTCTGCATATGTAAGTTTGAACAGCTCAAAAATGTCTTCCTTTGATTTAGTAGAGAATGTGCTTGTGTAGTTTGTTTCTTGTGACTCTGAATTAATCTTGTAGATTTTTTTCAGTTTTTCCTCAGGCTTTGGTGCAAATGATAAATAAATAGCAGCTTTCCAATTACACTGATTAGATATGCTCTGATATAATAGCATTAGCCTGGAAAATAATTTGATTATCATTACATAATGTCAGTATATTTAAGTAGTACAGCTCCAATCTCCTATGATTTTTCATTAATAACGTTCTGGCAAAATAATTGTGTCTGCATGAAAATACTTCTCCATTCAGCAAATGTTTCTCTGCATTGTCCAAAATGAACGGCTAATAAATAGAACTTCACATCACCATGAACCAGCCATAACCCGAGTTGCTGTGAGCTGTTTGTTAATGCCACAGGGCCTGAAGGAGAATTAAGAAGCCCTGACATGATTCTTCTTTGAGGACTTAAATACCAATTTTTCTCACAGAATGCCATTGGACCCTGTCAGAGACAGTCATTCAGTTCCTTGACCTCTTTGGAGAGTTAAGTCTGAAGACAAATTTCAACAATGCCACCATCTCTATCTTCCTACCAGCATGGAAAATCACCTCAGCTCTGAAATCCAGACTAAGGTCAAAAGAGAGGAAAGTACTAAACTTTGTCTTTGGGCAATTCAGGTGTAATTCCCTTCAGCTACAATATCAACCCTGCTGCATTTTCTCAGGGCGATGCTACAGATCTGATCTACAGATTTTGAGATCTGTAAATTTCTGAGGACAATTATACAGATCTACTGTGCTCAGTATTCAGTTATAGCTATGTCTTGAGTCTTGTGATACTCCATACACTCATATCACCTGAAGAGCAGTCAGCTTAGTATAGAGCTTTGAGGAAAACCAGGGAATAAGAATTATCTACTAAACCTGCTCTTGTTCTGGGATTCCCCATCTTGAGGTAACCTTTTGAGATGCATTCATGATCTAGCTCTCTCTTAAAAATTACGTTGCAGAATAGATAGAGTAAAAACAGGCCCCTTCCTGGTCCTGAAGAGCTGAAAGTATTTAGTCTACTCTCACTAGCTGCATTCTTGAATCTGAACTTTTTAAAGAATGAGAAGGCAGAAATGACAGCATGGCTTTTTATCTCCCTTAGAAAATACTGTTCAGGAATAAATATCTTAAATTTTATTTTCATATTATGAGCATGAATCTCCAAAATATTCAGATTTTTGCTTGAATTGTTAGGCACACTGAAAGTCTAAAAGAGAGAAGTTACATGAAAATCAGCAGTAATTTTCAGATTCGTATTAAAAAGATATACATAGAAAAGGAAACTAACTTACAGAGAAGACTAATGCTAGTAATTCAAAAGATTAAAAGAGAGATTAAAACCAGAATTAGTGCTGACTGAACAGAAAGAATTTCCAAAGGTGATTTCATACCTTGCAAGAAGCTCTATCATTTCAATTAGGTTGCTATTAAGACTCGTTAATATGTTTGCAAAGACCATGTCTAAAGATGTACTATAACCTTTGAAATTTATAAGGATACTAAGAAAAGACAAACATATATCTAATATTTTTGGTCAGAAAGAGAAATTTCAATAATCATTTCAGAAACAGGATAGTAATATAATGGACTTCTAGTGAAATTCTTAACCACTGTAAATCTAAACCACATGGTATTAGCTTGGTATTAAGCAAGTTATAAAAAAAAAATCTATAACTTAATATACTATTAAACAAAAACAGGCAGCAAGATAAAAAATCATGTAAAACATGGGCATGATTTTATCCCTTTCTTACTCCAGACTATATGGCTGTTTGAAATGAGAATTTTCTCTTTTACTGTCCTTATGGTAGGCTGTTACTTTTAAACACCTCACTTCCAGTTGGTGCTGTATCTTGCTTAAAGTTATTTCCCACTTAATGACAATCTACTCAAATGATATTGACATATATAGCTCATTAGTTCTGTGGAACAAGTACCATTATTTTTCATTTTTATATAATGAGTTCCTAATAGTCTATATGATATTTGAAGGTCCACATCAGCCTTCAAACCTCAGTATGCTGCATTTGAAAATCAAAAAAAAAATTTTGATGGCACCAAATTTGACTCTTTGAAAACAGTGTCTGTTTTCACTCCTACCCTAGTCCGGTGTCTTCATCTTTCATCTAACTGAAGTCTTACATGCATGTCTGAAAGGGGTCTTGGAGGGGTAAATCTGAGAACATCCCAAGTGTACCGAAATATTTGAGATACACACCCTTCTAGAAATGTGTAATGGTAATCCCAGAGTGATTCTGGGAGATCTCATCCATGAAGAAGGGGATAGTTTTATGGGAGAATGTAGATCTTCCCCACAACCTCTCTCAATTCTCACATAACTTCAGATTTATAGGGCAATCACCAGGATATTTTGGTCTTTGAATTTAAATTAACCATGTGTCTTTTACATGGGTAAGTACTTCTAAAAGTACCTAAGTAGTGGAGTGTTTAAAAGGGAGCAACTGTTCCTCTGTTTTGGAACTCATTTGACTGATAATCAAGGCCATCAATACTTATTTACACCTCACAGTTCCCATTGTTGAGCAAACTTTATTGTTTCACCCTTGCACCTTTGGATCTGCCCACCTGTACAGGCAAGGCTGTGGGTTCTACCTTACTGTATGTGAATATGGGGTTTGGTGTAGATGGGGCATATGTGTAGGTATCAAACCACCTGATCAGCCCTACTTACTGTGTTTCCTTTACACCATGGAGAGGTTTGGGATATGCACCTAATCTACTCCAGACACAAATGGCCATATATTTTTGGGGACTGGTTGGACTAGAAAAATAGTGAGTACACTCTGGATTTGTGGTCCTCCATAGTTGTTATTTTACTCTATAATCCATTCCATTTGTTTATATTTTCTTTTTTTATATGTATTTTTTTTCTTTTTTTGTAGTAACACTCTGTAACATCTACATAAGTCTATCTTGCCTTTTTTTTTTGTCCAAATCAGTTTTATTTACAGCAGAGCTGTGAACCTTCCCTCTGTTTTGCCCTCTCAGACCTTCCCCCGTATATCAAAAACCCTATTTCTGATTAACCAAAAGAAGGGTTGAGTTTTAAATCTGGTTTTTAATGTGGTTTTAAATCAGAAGACTACCAGGGATCAGCTGACATTTCTGAGAATATTATCGGAAGTAGACGACCTTGCTTTTTTCAGTCTTAAAGTGCACACAACTAGAAAAAAAACAAAAACAAAAAACGAATTTCAAAGTGATCAAAGTGACTCTACTTGGAGTTTAGTAGCTCACACCTTAGGCTTTTTGAGCCTCGTTCAAATTAGTCTCTGTCTTATCATAAGCCAAATTAAGACACAATTAATTGAATCATTCCAAACTTGCTATTTCATAAGCATCATTGTTTTTATTATTGGTCTTGGGGTCTACAGTGTGTTTTGAAGGAAAAAGCAAATGTCTTTTTGGAAGCATTAATACACCTTTGAAGAAATCTCATGAGAAACAAGTGTTTTAGTCAACCCCAACAGAGAAGCATAACTAGAAGTGTGGCATATCAGTATACTTGTATTCAGAAGAAGAGATGAAGTGTTGCATAAATCTAGAGTGCATTTTCAGCTCAAATTGTAAATTTTTTTTGCCAGATTGTTTACTGAAACTGCCCTATTTTCTAGTTTTAAAATGGTATTTTAAGGTAGAGCAGAGTTAGTGGAAAATGCCCAGAGAAACCAATGATAACAATAAATGGAAATATGTGGGAGTACTAATAGAAGTTTAACTGCCTCTATGCTCATGCTTGCACTTTTTTCTCTAAGCAAAACTTAATTTCAATATATTCAAAATTCCTCTACAAATTAATAAACACCAAGAACTATAAAGACAATAATTCTTTTAAACGTAGCTCAAAAAATTAATAAACGTGAATGAAAAATTTAAAGACTTGAATACGCTGGCTGTCATGGCACAATATCACACTTGTATGCGACAAGGGAAAATCATTAAATGAAAGCCCAAGTGTGACAATTTAAACAATTAATATGCTTTGTGCTTTTATTTTTCTTGTTTAGTTGGACATCTATATCAAAATATGCTTTGTTAAATATATAGTATTTTTTCCCTATTAATTTTTTTGGAAAGTATTCTTACTGGGGAGTAATCAGTGGAAAATATGCAAAAGATCACTAACAGAAACTGTGCATAATTTGAAACTATTCTTCTCTAAGTGACATAATTCTATTCCTTTTCCTTCTGCTTTCTTTGTTATACTATGTTGGAACAATATAAATCTTACTAGTGAATTTTACTGCTATTAGTGTTATACCAGGTGGTGAACAAAGTCCTGCACACATAAACAATAAAGAACAGCTGACATTGATAACATTCACTGCTAACAGTAACATTTAGGAAATTAATATTTCTTTTCCTTTTGTTTCTTTGCCCTGTTTTTTGCTATTTATCTCACATCCCTAGTTCTGACCTGATTGCCACTGTAAAAAAAGCAATTAGCTCCCAATTAGTCCACTGTTAGTTCTTGAAGTACACATCTTTTTTAAAATAAAACTTACAACAAAAATTGGCCATAGTTTTGCCTAATAATTGGTTTCTTAAATGAAAGACTCCTGCATGGATCAAGGGTTTTGTGAGACTTTCAAATCAATTTTCAGTGTTTGATTGCTCTAACTACAAAACTGTTTAATGTCTTTTGTTTAACCACATGTAGCTGGGCAAAGGCTTTTATCGAGTTCAGTGGTATTACTTCCAGCACAGTCTGTACTCCCGGCAATTTTTCTGCCAGGTTTCTCTCTAGGTAGGTAGTATTCATCTTCTATTTGATCCATCTCTACTAAGGATGTGGTTACTTCAATGTAATAAAAACCTTGGACAGCAAAAGTACTAATCTTGACCCCAACCATGTTAGCTACAGAAGGTTATTTTCCTAGTGCAGGGTAAAGCCAGGACTTAAGGACTCCTGTGGACACTGTTGCATTTGCAAAAACCCATCTAAATTTATGCTCTTCTATAGTTTTCCAGTGGATTGATCAGTCAAAAGTTAGTGCTTGTATGACTGAGTTCAATAAAATCAGGTGAAAGCTGGTAATCCTTGGATTAATGTAAGCCTAAAGCTGAGGAAAAAAAAACAACAAAAATCCTCCAACCAAACGAGGAAAACCAACGAACCAATCAACAGAGAATCCAACCAAATACCAAAACCAAAAACCTCTCCAAAACCAAACAAAAATAAAATAACAAAAAAACCACNAAAAAAGCCCCCCCAAAAAACCAAAAATGCCCGTACAAACAAACAAACCCACCAAAGAAACCCTCAGACTTCCAGGGATGAAAAGCTGTATGAGACAAAACTAAAATATATAATCTTATCAAAACTTACAAGCCTGTATAGAACCCTAGTGAATATTAAGCAGCTCTAACACTCCCAACAACTTGCAAATGCCTAAAACGACTCTTTTCTCTTCTTGCTTTGTGACAAAAGAATTCACTTCACAGCTGTGGTCTATTGCCTTAGAGACCATGCTAACAGTTGGGACACAATAAACCTCTGATGATAACGGGTGTAAGTGTTATCACATCTAACTGTAATAGTGTGAATGGTCCAACTATAATAGAGCAAATGACCCGACAGCTCCTACCCACTGAGCATTGCTGCCCATCACCACTTCACCAGCAGCAGACCAAAGGACAAGAAAATTCTCACTCCGTATCCAGTGCCCCTTGGGAAAAGCACAGTCCTATTAATTTACTGATGGCAGTGAGAGAACAGTTGTCAAAGTGCCTGGAAGCGGACCAGCAGACTGTTGACTTAATTATGCCAGACAACAGAGCCAACATTTTAAAGCTGTGAAAGATGGCAATTTTTCACACTTCACCTTCCCTCATTTTTTGTCCTGATAGCCAGACTTACACAATTCAAGTAATTGAAAATATTAAATACAGAAATTATCCCTGTGTCTCTTCCAAATATAAAACAAAATAAACCCTCACAGGCAGAATTAGGTCAATAAATAGAAACTTTTATGTTAAGATTCAGTTGGAATAATGCTGCTGATCAATGATTCATAGTAAGTTTAAAGAAATATTGTACACGCTCTACTTTTTAGATCCCACCTTCTGACTGTTCTAGGCATGTAGCCACAGATGATAGAAGCTAAGTAGAAAGTAAATGCTCACACATTTTGATCTCGTACCTCTGGATTTTTCAGGTTTTTTGGTGAACTTATGCAAATTTTCAATATTAGCTTCTAATATGTGCTCTTACGTTTACTTATAAGGGCTGAGATGTTCATTTTTCCCTCTGTAATTGGGGCAAATAAAGGTTGCTTCAGTTGTGAAATGTCTTCTTCTCAAAGGGCTACGTTACCAGTTCAGATCTGTCAATAACTGGCCTGAGAATTTTTTTCCCTGCATAATGATATTTAATTTTTATATAATAATATTAATTTCCAGTATTATATTTTTCTGAGTAAATAAATTATAAAGCTCATCAACTGAACCACAATATACGTTCATATAATATTTTCCATCAGCATGCCTCATTTTTATTATAAAATACGTATCAGGATCTCAGTGTTACAGATGGGAAAATAAAATTAGTATCCATCTTGTAACCTATTCTCGTTTAAAAAATCAATAATAACCTGGATATAAATCCATCTGCAAGTAATTTTGGTTTGATATTTTGTTGATGAGAGCTAAACATGCACTGTATAAGTTATTTAAACTGTTTCACAATTCATGTACCACTTTTCTGAACCCTGATTCAAATCAGATTTTTATATACACAATCACAGTAATGATTTTTACCCATTGACACAAGTAAATGTTTGTTTAAATTTAAATATTTTCAATATTTCTTGAATTTGTTAAAGATGTTGGGTTCAAAATTCTTCCAATAAAAATTCAATAACTCAGCCAAGTCGTAATTGTTCTTCAGGGCTACTTCATCTACAATCAATATTTTGATATACTGAAGTTTAAATTCTTGTTTAATGATTTCAATTCTAAATATGAAAATGGTGAAAGACTACTGGGTCAAAGCAGGAGGTGCTGACCATCATTTGTCTGATTATAGCTTGGTTGGTTCGAGCTAAGGCTGGCAATAGATTTCATTTTAAAGACATGTCTCATTCCCTTTAGAAGCAAGAAGGAAATAAATCACCAGTGGATAGCATTTTCACTATGCTGACTTCTGCTTATAAATAACCTATCCCATGCAACTCCTAATTCTGTGTTCTTGTCACTAAAATAATGATATTTCATGAATTTTAGTTCAGATTTGTCACCGAAAACCGCAACACAGTCAAAGCACAGAAAAAGTACAGTGCTTTTACAAAAGTACAGTGGAAAGGGTTTATTCATGTCCAGTTCTTCTGAACAGAGATGCCTAAGAATGTCTAGAGAAAGTGAGAGAGGACTAAGACTTAGAAATTAGTAGAATTTGAATTTACAGTGAGTTGTAGATGTTCAGATATTGTTCACCTGAACTTGAGGCAACCAGGCTATTCAAGCCTGCTGTGGAGTTGAAACATATGACTCAGTGCTCCTTAGCATCGCCTCCTGAATCTCTGCTTCTCCTCATAGTCTTAAATGTTACTTTAGAAAAGACCTGGAATCACCATGGTTCCATGAAACCCTATTCTAACCATATTTCATTTCAAAATGGATAGGAAACTTGTTATAAAAATATTTGAAGTATTACATCTTTCTGGGCTTTTAAAGGATCTATAAGAAATTTTAGTCTGCATAAAATCTGAAAACAAAAAAATACATCTATCGACTAGTAAAGTTATTAATTTTCCTTGGGAAAAATGTCTGTTCTTGAATAAGTAGCTTTGATTTGTTCCAGAGCATTATATTTTGTGTGACCCACCATATGTTTAAAAGATAATGTCTCTTCCAATAAATGGAATGTATTTCCCTCTTGGATCAAGCACAAGAGGAAATCTGAATTCAAATATATAGATCTGAAATCTAATAAAATGCTTCATAGTATGTATGGGAAACAATTGGGGGGGGAATATCTAAAGAACTAAGAAATCTTCGTGGATGGGAAAAAAATACATGATAGCAAATTGTTGCAAAATCTCTTCTGAGAAATGTCAATAAGTCATCAATTTACATTCAGAAATCCCTTTTTTTTTTTGTAATTTGATCCATGAGTGTTGACAGTGTCTCTGTCTGGTTTCTTTTTCCTTCACAAAATTCAAAATTATAAATCTGCAGTGAACATCTACTTATTATTCTTCCAAAGAAGGCCAAAACATATACAAAAACACAAAGTTGCATTTTATAAATAAAATTCAAAAACACAGGCTCTGTCTGACACCTCCACTTCATGAATGGCCACATTAATGCCATGATTACAATATGAGAGCTTAACAGGAGACTTCAGCATTGTTTTTGGTGGTTTTTTCCTGAAACAAGTTACATTGCAGTTAAATAGTTTCAAAGCAAGTATTTTAAGACTTGACATTTCAAGTCATTATTACTAAAATATTTTTTGGTCTGCATACCTCTATGGAGGTGTAGAGATAACTGGGAAATAATATGAAGTAGGAAATAAAACAGGCAGGTTGCAGTGGCGTAGGTATCAAGAAATATAACAAAATTTCAGTAATTTAATAAATTAAATAATAAAGGCTAATATTTATCTTTAATAAAGCTTGAAATTATTTCTAGTGGATGAAGAATAGAAAAAGAAGGGAATACTGTGTATTGGAAAACAAAATAAGTGAATTTGGTCTGTGGCTTGAGGTTCCTGGAAAGCTGCAGGTGGATATGAAATCTGGATATTAAGATACTTGTTAAGGTAAATATTAGGATTTTTACTTAAAGGAGATACAAGGTGGATAATAACAAAAAGATCTGAAGAAACATCATAAATAATGATCAAATATAGTTGATTGCAATTGTAAAGAAGTGGAATTATAAAAAATCTTTCTTGCTTGTGCAGTTTTGCCTGACATTTGTTTTAATCACGTCTTCAATCCTAAATAAATATATTTTTGGTGTTCACTGTTTTGTTTCTTTTATTGAATATCTTTGTTGCCACCTCACCATGATTTTAAGATGAAAAAACTTTCCAGTCAGTCATTTGTTGTTTTGTCAGCTCCCAGATTATAAAGATGTCATTTTGTTATCCCAGTGTAGCATGAGGCTGTAAGTAAGCATCAGTCAGTAGCTTCCTCTCCATGGTGGAACTCCTTCCCACACAAAAGTCTGGCATGGAGAATAGGCAGCACCTACATTTGTTTCACTGTATTCTAAGGACTTGGAGAAGATTTACATGTTTTATAATGCGGATAATGTCTGTCTACACAGGAAGGAATTTCACAAAGAAACCATCTGACATCTGTCCTCCAAAAATTGTTGTGTATCCTTCAGACTGCTATTTTTGCTTTTTAATGCATGTCATGTTTAGTTTCTGTACATTTTCAAGTCTCTCTTTCCTGTTGCCTGTACTCAGGCAACCTGGGAAGACCAGAGAATTAGGAGGTTGATTCTGGCAGTTCCTGATAAAGTTTGTAGAGCATAGGAAATAATGATTGGGCATGAATGGGCATGGTTATGCTTTCTAGAAGTGTGAAGCACAGGATTAGGGGATAAGCAGAAAGGGCTTTGAGCACCACACTCAAGCTGGAGGATTTCTTGGAATCTAGAGATATAAGTTGGACACATATATATAGTTTAATCTGTTCTTAAGCTCCTTTTGTACAGGCTGGTCATTGCCTATGAGGCTGAGCATTCATTTTTTTACAAATAGTACTGGAATACCTTAAAAAAATCTCTGTCCCCTATTTTACTGAGATAAGAGTGATAGGAGGCTAATTTGAGTCTGTCCAGTCTGTTCTAGTTTTTGAGAACTGTTTTCATTATGGCATTAAAAACAGATAATAAGAGCTCTCATGAAACAAACAGAAAACCCCAAACAAAACCAACCTAAAAAAATTAAACTTTTAATTCCAAAGGTTCTGGCACTATAATACAATTTAATTGCCCAGTTATATAGTATTCATTATTCTTATTTCTTCTTTTTCTTTCTGTCAGACACATTGGTAGCATGAAGTTTTTCTTCCAAAATTTTAAGCACTGGATCATAGTGATATTTGTGATTTTTCTGGTACACTTCCTCAAGTAACAGTTAAAGACCAGGACAGAGCAGGGCAGCTGAGTTAGTTCTAGAACTGTGGGCAATTGGATCAAAACCTATTTGATACAGAGATGCCAACACTACAGATACACAAACCTGTCTGAATCGGTAACTGAATTTGGCTGCGTGTTGCTAAAGCTGCAGCCGAATACACAGTGTGATATGGGATGGACTCTGAAGAAACAGGATCATTTTTCAAGGGCAAAATCTGTGACCAGCTTCTACACTGATACTCAAAATAAATACCTGCTTCATTGCTTATGGTAAATTATTCTGAAGACTATTGCAATGGGAATAACATATGTCTAAGTGTTTGGAACATTTGTTGAACTTTATAAGATGATATTCATCACATTCAGCTGTACTCTGTAAAATAAGCAATGGAAAAGTCATTGTGAAAACAGTGTGATTTGCTTCTGAGGGTAAAGGTCAGCAAAGGACCATCTTATTTGCCACAGAAAGAAAGGGAAAATCTAGAAAGACCTATAAAATAGAAAACAAAATGCCATGCTGAAAAAATTGAAAGAGACAGAAGATGTTTCTTCTGAATTCAGTTCAGTTCTTCTTGATATCTTTGAAGCTAGTAACCAATAACATGAAGAAATGAGGCACAATTTCTTGCTTTGTGGTAAAAACTTTAGATATGTGTGAGAAGTACATAGAAGAAGTATATAAATAAATAGTAGGAAACTATGATAGATTGATCTAGTAGATTACATTAAATTTACAGCCTGTTGGAAAAGGGTTCAGAAATGTAGGATGCTTGCCAAGGCCATGGCAAGATCTTCAGGTGAGTGAACATAAAGTGATACAGGTTCTGGCAGCTGACAGGAACCAACAGCTGTTGTGCAGTCTGACAAATCAGCAATTTCAAAATGCTTTAGTATCAGAGGTCTTCTACAGAGATCTTCAAACAGGCTGAACTGTCATCTGGAAAACTCAAAATCAGCATCAGGGTCAACAGGATTTGAGTAGAAAGTGTGGAAAATCATGGAAAATAATTTAGAAGGCAAGCCTGCAAGGTATTTGCTTTAGCTGCTATTCTCAGAAATTAACAAACCGAAAAGAAGTTGTCAACGTGAAATGTCAAATGGAAAACGGTCAACCATGACACAGTACAGAACAAAATTATTCTGATTCTTACTGATACAGAAAACAAACTGATTTAAAATCTTCTCAGCTCAAAAAACTTGTTCAAAATAGTACTCATCTTTTTCTGACAGCCAGCCAAAGAAAAATGGACTGTTTATATATTCATTTGCAAGGGCTGCTGTTGAGGAGAGATAAAAACTATACTGAAGCACTGAAAGATTCAAAAATACCAAGGCATGAGCTGTACCAACTGGCTCCAATTATCTTGTCCATGCCAGCAATTCTAGGGAGTGTTGAATTGGTATTTTCAGGTTTTCTCACTCCAAAGATTCAATATGAAGGAGGTAATCTCGAATTATGTAATGCTAGTGAAACTAACAAATTTTAAAAATTTGTAATACGCTTCGTAAATAATAATACAAAACTTTTGTCGTAAACACCCATTTCTAGTCCCACTGCATAAAATATATTCATGGAACTGTTAATATTGATAATTCCTGATGCCTATCTTTTTATTTAATTAAGTAACTCTCATCCTTACATGAACCATGAGTGTTCATTTTCCTTTATTTTCCTGGTTTTAGTTGGTTGTGTGGTTTCCTTTTACACTTTTTTTTTAAATTCAGCATGTGATTTCTGATGCTCTTATCTAGTAAACACTATTGTTTGAATATTTAAGATACACTCCAAACCCTTACATGACCATGCCCTTATTTGAGCTTCAGTCTCATGACAACATAGCAGGCTCAAAATATATAACTTGTGATATTTGCTCTCTGTTATCTCACCACTTTCTCATATCAAATGATACAAATGAATGAATCTAATTTTCTCATTGTAAGTGCTAGTTACTGAAACGTTTTTGATGCAAACTCAGCTGCTAACAATATCAGAAATGTATTTCCTTCTGTCAGTGTGAAGCACTTAAAAATTGTGGGGATGAACTCAGCTTGATATTGAATGGTTCCTGATCTAAACCAGGAAGGCTCTAGTTATAGCTGAACCTGAACTTCAATTCATCTGGAAAACAAGCAAACAGGCAAAAAAACACCAGTCTTTTTAAAATTCTTGTTATAGAAATTCATTACCTTTTCCCTCTAAATATGTGTGTGTGTATGTAATAATAATTAAGGAAGTATTGCAATTAAACACCAATTTCAGTGAATGAATGCGTAAATTACTTATATGTGTACACTGGGAAATTAGAAAATTATGTGGTTTACAGTCAGTTCAATGTTTTTCAGGTAAACTTTTTTTTTTTTTTACTATGTCTCTTAGATGGTGATTTCATGGGGTTAAATCACTTTGAACAGTCTTACTCCTAGACTAGTTTTTCAAGGGTAATAAATGGAAGTTATTACTGTGTTAAAAGCCAAGATTGTTTAACAACAGCTTCATTTACTTAGAGAAAATAGTATTTCTGGGATCATGTTGCTTCTTTTCATGAGTTTAGATTTATCTCACATAATTCATATTACATTTGCTATTTCTTTGAAACGATGTAATGGTTATGAAAAAAGCTTGCTACAAATGTTGGAAATCTGTAGCTATCTCTTACAGTGATCTTAAATTGCAATGATTTTCAAATTAAAAAATGTACACAAATTACACACATTAACATGGAAAGAATAGCAAAGGAAAACTAAACATACACATGCAGATGCACACACAACTTAATGGCTGGATCACAGGTAGCATTTTGAGATTTGCAGTTTTCCCAGTAAATGCAAAATCCTCATTAACTGTTTTTATCTCAGAATTAATTGTTTTCCAGCTACTGGCATAAATGAAAGAGTCTGTTTTAAGAAATAAAATTATTATTTGAAAATGGAATTCACTATGGAACTGGTATTGCTGATCAAATTTCATACAACACTTAAAATATCCCCTAAACAATCGGAGATCCCTTCCCATGTTGCTCTGTCAGCACCTACTTTATCATAATTTAAAAGGAGAATTGCAAATGTCTCCAATATTTGGATAAATTAGGGTATTTGATGGCTGGCCTTATTCCCTAGACCATGTCACAGAAGGCAGACAGTTTTAGTTTTATTTTTACTTGCATGGTCAGACCAAATGTGAGAAAGAATTGAAGTTCAGATTTGAGCAGAGCAAACTTTTAAGGAGGTAGTTTGGTATTACACAGTTGGGTGGTAGGCAAAATCCACAGATTTTTTTTTTAAACACCCACATGCCAATTTTTATTTTTCTTTTTGAGTTCACTATTTTAAAACGTAAATTGATAGATGTGAATGAGCATGTTTCAGGAAACAAACAGGCAAGCAAGAAGTTATGAATAATCTCATTGCACAGTAAGTTGATTGCAAGCCTCTGTGGTGTGCAAAGTAGTTATTAGCTAAAAGTGAAAGAAAGATCAGTTACACACTTATTTTCATGCTGGAGATCTCAGTAACCCTATGGATTCCCATTTGTCAAAGAAAGCTGATTCTTATTGTCTCTGACACAGGACACTAAAATAATGGGAAAAGAATTGGCATTTCTTCTAAAACATACCAAGCTCATTCACTCCTTTCCTTTCTATAAACACATCTATACACCCACAGTTTCTGGGAAGTATTCCAGCTACACTGAATTCAAAGTGAGGAGTATACACCACTGGGCGGCTTGTAAGGTGGTTGGCTAGAGATTAAGCAGAGAAAGAAAGAAAAGGAAACAGAAAAGGAAAGTCAAAAGAAGGTAGAAAAAGCAAGGAAGCCCTCAAAAAGAATGGGGGTCATGTTCTAATGCAAGAGATTAGAGTAAATGCTTGCTGACAGAAGAGACAAGATTGGTGAGGAGAAAAAAAAAGATAAAGAACTATAAAAAACAAGAAAAAAAGGGAAATAAACATGGAACATCATGTATATAGGTGAAAACTCTCCTTTTATACCTATTTTTCTATATGCATGCTTTTGGTTTGGTTTTGGTTGTTTTCTTCCCCTTTGGTTACTTTTTTTTTTTTGTCTCTCTCTTCTTACTGACTTTTCTAGGATTTTTCCTTAGGATGTTATCGACTTCCAAGGTATGACTCAGAACTATGACTCTGAGCTGACTCTGAATCATTCTTCCCAGTAGTGTGGGCAATCTTTGCTATGCATCCTTATGGAAAGTATCTGACTCTTCAAATCATGCATTCCCCATTCCCCTGAAATTTTTGAAACCTGCAAAACTGCATATCTATTTTCATAATATAGATATATAATTAAAAGAATATTGACAAATTCTCATAAGAACTTATTAGAGTTCTTGAGATTCTTTGCTAAACTGACAGGCAAAGTGGCTAGAAAAATTAGATTGAGTTCCTAGGTGTTCAAACTTGCAGAAAAATCTTTGGACTTCTAGAGATCTTGTATCTAGTGATACTGTATCTAGTGATATTATATCTAGTTCAAGTGGCTTGAATGCACATGAGAACATTTTGCTGTCAATAATTGACCATTTGGTCACACTCAGTCTTATGAGAACAGTGAAGAACAGGTGTCATGTCTGGTGAATATTCATTTAAGGATGCCTGTTTTACACAAACAGGAAACATTTCTGTTAGAAAAAAAAAATCATAGGATCATCTCATCTTAATAATTGTATGAAAAGAAGATAGAAATTTACTAGTTTGCAGGTATAAAAAAAAGAGAAACATCCAAGATGTTCCATCTAACCAGAGCTGGTTGTTCAAAGAAATTTTTTTTGTCTTTTTATAGGTATGTCTTTAATTTTAACGTTGTCATGTGCCACACAGGTAGTGCTATCAATATGGAAAAGCTGTTGCATCTGTTCTGTCAGGACTTTACTCCATTTACTGCTGGTGTCTAACCCATATCACCTGTCTAGTAGGTGGAAGCTTTAGAAATCCCATTAAAAAAAAAAAAATTGTATGAGCTTTTTCTTCAGCTCTTTTTCAGTGCTGGGGATAAAAACATTAGTTACTGGTATTATTTGAAGCAATCTGGCATCTGATCCAGTGGGAAAACCATACAAATGACCATGTTTGTTTTACTATTTAGATAGTAGAAGGAATGATAGTAGCAGAAAATTTAGCTCTGAACGAATCAAATTATGAGAGACAGACACTGATACATTACATTGCACTCTACCTCAAATTTGGGTATTAGGTGTGCCCATATATGTTATAAATAAGATGCTTTCAAAGCCAAAAGTCATAGACAAATTTATATGTCTGGAGAAGAAGGAAGAAATATGTTTGTAAATCCATGCCCAGTCATAGGTAGAAGCTTTTAATAGCTTCCTTGGACGAAAGTCTCTGCAACGTAACAAAAATCTGTTTATGTCAGTTTTCAAGAATACAAAAAATTTTTTTGGGAAACTTTTAAATGGTGTTATTGCTAAGAAGACATGTCCGTGAAGCTAGACATTTTGAAAATGTGCAGATTTTTTTACATAAAGATAGTATCAGTAAATAGCAAGATAGTGCACACTAAGCAATTCAGGGTAGTGCGCATTGAAGATCCCCCCTGACTTCACTCTTAATGTTCCTTCTGCCAAACTATTCTTTCCACTTGTCTTCACACTCTGGATGCTACCTGTAGTGATGCTTGAAAGGGAAAAGTACTGCACTCTTCTGGCTGAGAAAGAGATCAGAAAAATAGACCTCTATCAGAAAAAGAAGGTAAGGACACAGTCCCTACATGATATGGCCAAGAAGTCCTAGAGAAAATTTGTGTTTATGTTGTCATCAAGACTTGAACAGTGACATTGAACTGCACTAAGAACTTGATAAAGGACTTTTCTGCTAAATCAGACATGTAGCCCATGAAGAGAAATTCCATGTTCAACAATTTTGGAAATCTGAAATCTCGTTTTACATTTTTTAAAATTCCCATGTGTAGGCAAGGTTGAGCTATAGATAGCTATGGCTTATGGCCAAGGCTAAGCATAAACAAGTCCTTTAAGCTTACCTGAATGCATGAATCCTGATATTAGGTTGGTTTTCTATGCTGGGGCAAGGTACTGTCATACAGGGAGATCCTGAACCATGTCCAACTTCACAAAGGTTCCCTTCTGTATTGGCTTTGCATGGCCAGGTTTTTTCAGCGGGAGGGCTACAGGGGTTGCTTTGGTGAGAAGATTCCAGAAGCTTCCTACAGCAGAGACAATGCCACCTGACTCCAGAACAAATGGGCCTCTGGCCAAAGCTGGACCAATCAAACCTGATGTTAATGCCTCTGGGGTAACAAATTTAAGAAGCAAAACTTTATTGCGCGGATGTAATTGTAGCCACAGAGAAGCAGGTTGAGAACACATTAGAGGAACAACTCTGCAGACATCAAGGTCCCAAAGTCATGGGGGATGGAAAACTTTTTTAATCCTTATGTTTAGCTAAAAAAAAAAAAGGAAAACTCAGTCACTTATTGTTACAGTGTGTTTTCATAGTCTACCCCTGAACCACTGGGTTTCACCCTTGGGTTTCTCCCTCCTAGATGTGTAAGCCCCTTCCCCCACCCCAACTCCTGCTGAGCACTGGCTGTCAATCCTGGAAGAAGTCCAGACAGGGTGTCGAGTGATTGGGCAGATTCAAAAGATGCTCCCTACCCCTGGGGAACATTGGATGACCCAGGTGTCCTTCTTCCCTTGGACCCCTTCCCCCTCACCTGGTTGGTTGACTCCCTGCCCCTGCCCTTCCCCCTGCCCCTAGGATAAAGGCCACACCAACCACGCGGTTGAGGGGTTCTGCCAGATCTGTTGTAAGATTCAGAAGCCTGTGGCTAGAATAAAAACTCTGGATTAAACCCTCCTCCAGAACGGATTCCTTTCTTCACCATCGCCTAAAGTCTCTCCACTGAGGAATCCCATCCGCCGGGGTTCTGGCAAGCCTGCAACCGCTTGCAGCTTCTTGGTGAGCAAAGGTGTCTCTGGGGTGAAACTATCCCAGCCGCCGCCATTGGGCTCAGCAGTTGGACAAGCCCGGACGTACCCCCTGCCAGGAATATTGGCAACACCAATAACTTATGAAAGGCAGCTATTGGATGTCACTTTTAGAAGTCTTTAGTCTAAGACAACACAAACACAAGCATTTCTGGATCCTAGAACATGACAGATAGTCATCAATGATTTTGAATACTGGATATGTGCATTTTACATTTGTTATTTTGCCTAAACTATAAATATTTTTCTTGTGGGGAACTGGGATGCAAAAAAAACCTGTACTAATCATCATACTAGGATGGTATTGGTATGTATGTGTTCTCTGACCAATTATATTTTTTCAGTTCTGATTCCTAAAATGTATAAAAGTAAATATCAAAACACTTGCAAAAATTTTCATGAAACAAATGTTATCCTTCAACTTGATATATATTACAAGAAAGACATATATCTTTTCTGTAGCGTGTAGACATATGAGCATCAAAACATGTCTGCAATGATGTCCTTAATTTCTGACTTCCTTCTGTGGAAATTACTCATGACAGTTTCTACCTGACTGAAAGGAACAAAAACGTAACATACCAGAACCAACACCCAAAGAAGTGGCTACCACAAATCAGGTACAACTGAGAAAGAATGTGCAATCTATCAGCACATCCAAGAGGAATCGAGAACATTATCCATTGAGAAATCTGATAAAATTGATTTAGGATGTTTGGCTGAATTTAAGAACAAAGATTATAAAAGGCTGAGGAGCAACCCTACTGACTAGTTTTTAATTTCACAAGCTCAGCACTTTGTTATTATTGGCCTTTACTTTTTCCTTTAGCTAGAAATAACAAAATTATTTATAATAGCAGAAAGGAATTTGGAAAAACATGCAATAACTTCGTACATATCAGGAGACAGACACATATATTATACACACCCTGAATAGAACTTCTCCATCTTTCAACATCTGGGAAATTTTGGCTTATCTGCTTATTCAAAACAGAAGTAATTGGAGCTTAATAGTATTGGAAAAAGGCTTTGGTTAAGTGTGATTATTTGCTTTATGCCACTTCTGAAAGACTTCTTTGTTTCTGCTCTTTTACTAATAAATTTGGGTAGAAGATACCTAGGTATGTGTACAATTTATTTGGACTGAATGGCATATAACTGTGTGTGGCATGTTCGTGGTACCAGTCTTTATTTTATGCTATATTTAAAAAAAAGGTAAAGAGATTGTAATTTCATTTGATAAGAAGAAAATTAAAGATATGGCCATTAAAATAGAAGGTAGAGAGTTGTAGCTTTTATTGTACCTCCTATGTAAGTTTTTGTGATACATTAAAGTCAAAATTGAGTTCAGGTATTCTTGTAAGTTTGAATGACCAGCTATGATCTTTAAAGCATTGATATCCATGACCAAGATACATTTCCCTTCTAAAAGTCTAAATTTCAACTGGCATGTGCATATAGGTGTATTTTTACACATAAACAATTCTACCATCTCTGTTCTACCTCCTTTTGTACCTCTGGGTGCTCCATAGTTTTAAGGCATACCATATTCAGCCGTTCCTTTCAGTGTTCCATATCTCTTCTCTCCTCCTGGGAAGATTAAAGTATAGATAGAAGATGCTAGGATTATTATAAAGCTCCAGACCTTGGGGTAGTGTGTTTTGTAATATGAAGATGGTGCAATTATACATTTCATTCAAGGATCTACACACAGGGGTTACAGCTGGCAGAACTTTGGGTTAGACTGTACCAGTCTTACCTCCTCCTTCATCTAAAAGCTCAAGGAAGAATTCCTCAAAAAATTAGGCAACTTTTTTACTGTTCCTGAAGGTATAGTGACGATTGTTATGGGACAAATATCCAGAATAACACTTTCCTCTTACTTGTGTTCCACTCAACACAACTTCCTCTAACATCATCATAGAATATGTTAATTTAGATGGATTTAGGTGGCTTTGGTTCTATGCTACCACCCCCACTTTATCAGAACATAACCCAGCTGGCACATGTTTCCTATAATCATTATATAAAATTGAAAATCATCTAAAAAATCTATTGAGCTGACCTTACTAAAAATGTAATTCCATTCCATAATTATCCAGAAGAGCACAAATTTCTTATAAATGGAATAAAATAATTTTATTTTATTGTGATTATTCATTATATGAGACACGGATTTCTTGAGAAACTTGAGATATTGAGAACAGACATCTTGTCTAGACATTTTTAGAGGATTTTTTTCTCTGCAATATGTAAAACTTGAACAAAAATTTGAACTTGTATGTTGTATATGATGAAAAACTCTTCGAGCAAGGCAATAGCAGGAAACAGTCTAAATCTCCTAAACCTTCTAAAATAAAGTGATAGTGAGCTGTAACCTCTAATAGCTTAATCAGGTTACCCATAATATCAGGTAATCGGCTGTCAGGGTTCTGGTTTGAGCTCAGGATGAAAAAGATTTTTCCATCTTTACATAAGGATAACCATAAGGCAGTCTCCGGTAAAAAAAAGCAAAATATGAGTTTGGCTGCTGAAAGGTTACTAAGGGACCTGTGCTTCCATTTATCCTAATAAACCCAAACAGTTGATCAAAAAGTCATATTTACACATTACTAAGGAACACAAGAGATCAGAAAGTCCTCAGGTAATACCAGTTTTTCTGCTTTAAAGCACTCAATAAACACTAACACTTTTCAGTACTCCTTGCTAAGTTGTTTAATGAATAAAATATCAGCTAGTACTTTAAGTGTGTGAATGCCACACAGTCTCAAAATGTATTAAATATTAAATATCACTTTTAATCACTCATGTACAAAAAATGTCTTAGGACTTCAATGAAAAGAAAATATGCAACATACCGTTTACAGATCACTTAGTTTTTTGCAGTCTAAAAATGCTTTAGTAAGGAAATTAACGTTGTAGTTAAATACTCGTGACCTTAAATAGAACATCTCTCTCAAATTGAACTTGGGAATTGAAATTAAGACAAATTTATCCTAATAGTAATCTATTTTTTTTAATTTCTTCCATGGAAAAATAAAGAAGGCTTGCAAGATGAGAAGGAAGGAAAGAATTTATCATATGGAAAAGACAATATGGATTCAGTCATTCCAATCAAATTCTTTATTCATCATTGTAAAAAAAAATATCCCAGTTTGACAGGTACATACGTATTTTTTGATTTAAAAACAAAAAAAAAAGTCATAAAGTATAGGATGTTTATTTCTAGAAATGGTGCTGTTGAAACTAGTGTATTGGTAACAGATTATTAGAATGATTTCAATTAATTTATTTCCTTTTCAGCAATTTTTTATTACTTTTTGTCAAAAAGAAGAAACTTCTAAATCAATGCAATTAGTAATTTTTATACCATTATACTAGAAATTATCTGCATTTTGAAGTATTGGCCAGGTTTTTATAAAAATACTATACAGTTGTTATGGCTATCAGATGCTTTCATAATTATTATGAGATTATTATTTCTAGAAGTGTTCAAAAGGCACCTTGTGGCACTTGAGGATATAGTTTAGGGCTGATTAGGATGGTGCTGGGTAGGTGGTGGGACTAGATGACCTTGAAGGTCTCTTTCAACCTTGATGAATCTGTGACTATCTGACTCTTTGGTATGAAATCTTGTTTTGAATTCCAGTTTGTAAAGAACTGAAATTTCTAACTGTGATTGTTTTGCTAGTAATTTTCTGGACAGTCATAAAAAAGGAATTAAAATGTTTGCATGAACATAAATAACTCCTTTGAGTGTTTGAAATTCAATAATCTTTTTCCCCTCTCTCCTCTTGTATAGCTAATTTTTGTTAGTGCTAATGTTGAAAAAAATAAAGATAAGGAAAAAGACACTAAAAGAACATAACAAGTGATTTTTCCCTTGTAGATAGTGAGGCTTCCACAGATTATACATAGATACTTACAGGTACAGAAAATATTTGATCTTCCAATCCAGGGTATTTTTCAGTGAAGAGTCATTCTATTATCTGGTTCTTACATGGCCTACTTTATGACAATGCACATAAAGTAAACAACTCTTCATCATGTAATTCTGATAGAATTATCTAACATGATAATTCTTCATGCTTAAATGATCTCTTCCTCATTCTAGAAACCTAGCCATGCAAAGTTGTTCTTCTATAATTTTCACTGATTTTTAATGAAATAGCATTAACAAATAATAAGAGGTACTTAACAAACCAAATGAGAACATTTGGTTTCTTTTTCAGAGAATAGAAGACTATTCATAAACCAACTGAAAATTTATGTGTCAGGATTAAAGAGTAGGCAGTACCCATATTGATAACAGTGGTTGTGAATAGGGAAGCCAACTGGTGGGGAGATCACTTCACTAGTGAATTGATTTCAACCACAGCTCTAACTCTATCCAGATTAAGAAACTCTTCTCAGTATATGTTCAATCAAACTGTCATATTCAACTGTTCCTGCTATGACTGTTTAGTAAACAGGAAAAAAAATTAGGAAGTTTACATAACAAATGGGAGATACTTATCTGCTAAAGAATAAGCCATGTATTTGGGTGTCAGATTAAATTTTCCTTGCCTTCTTTTTCAATTTTCATAGAATGACCTGGATTGGAAGGGACCTTAGATACTATCTAAGTCCAAGCCTCTTGCGGCTAGTAAGGACACCTTTCAGTAGATCAGGTTGCTCAGAGCTCCATCCAACATGGTCTTGAACACCTGGTATAATATATACATGCATACAGATGACTTTCAAATTTTTTATAATAGTTTATATCTAGTAATGAATTTAAATGATTACAGTACACAAGCTAAGAGTTAAGGAGCTGAAAATGGAGCATATCTAAGGGATGTCCCTAGATTTGAAAGCTATTGTCTGAAAAAGGATGTAGGAAGCAGAAGGTTTTCTCAGAGTCAGCAGAAAGGCCTTATGAAAATGCGACGATGAGATTTCTTTCCTCCAGAATTTATTGAACATGCAGAAAAACAGTTTCTCTCTTGATAAAACAGACCCTTATAGCTGACTACAGCAGCAACATGGTGGGGAATGTGATGAAAAGTGAGGGCTGCAGTGTCTGAACTATCTCAGGTTTGCATACACAGACTATCCCTTTTGGCAAGTGGGACTGAAGCTCTCTCCAGCAACAAATTCAAAGCCATTCTGGGCAGAACTTTTCTGACTTATTTACAGGGATGAAAAGGTAAACAGATAGGGCAAGAATTCAGAGTAATGCAGTTCCCTTTCATGTTACTTTTCTTTTGCTTTGTTATAGATTTTGTTGGGGGAGCTGCAACAACCATGACATTATTTAAATTACATCCAGCTAACATAAATATTTAAATGGTGATTCAGGTATAAAGAAACAGGCTGGAACTGATGCATAGTGAGTACCACCTGAATATGAGGAAGAACTTTTTTGCTCTGCATGTAACTGTGCACAGGAACAACTTGCCCAGAGAGGTGGTGGAGTCTCCCTCACTGAAGATTTTCAAGAATTATCCAGACACAATCCTATGCAATTTGCTCTGGAATGACCCTGCCTGATCAGGGAGGTTGATGAGCAACATTGGTCCCTTCCAACCTGACTCAGTTGGTGAGTCTGTGAAATTAGCCAGAGTTACGGAACACAGCTCATGCTAAACAGAGATGAGTGACTGTTATTAAGGGAACAAGTTGGAAAACTTTTTGTACAACCATTTTATTTCTTTTGCTTTAGGACTGTTATCTTATAAAAGCAATAAACAAAGAACAAACAGAATTTTGCTTTTTAAGTTACATAAAAAGGTGTCTAGAGCTCAAGGGTAGAACACTTTCCTTTAGCTATAAATCTAAACAAAACAATGTAACATTTTTTTAATTGCACTATTCAGCTGAATTTCTAGAATTTTTTGTCTTTAATATGGAAAAGGATTTTGTAGAACTAAAACACCCTTTAGGTAGACTAAGATTCTCTGAAATCATTAGAGTTTCTTTTCTTTCTGCAGAAGGCGCATTCAGAAAAATATTTCATGTGCATGTGTGAGATTTACACAAAATGCTCTCATTAACACTAATGGGAACATAAATAATTGTGTGCCAACTCTAAACATATTTCAAAGCAGTGCAAGTTAAGCATCCATATCAAAAACCAAGAGAGATGCATCTAGATTCAGTAAGGAGGGAAGAAATTGCTTTCCATGGCCACAGTTCAATTTAGGTTAAAGTGAAGAATGGGTTTAAACCATGCTACATAAGTTTGAGCTCAACTTGCCATTTCAAAGGCAAAATAGCCTGAATGTAAGAAAAGCTTAAAATTGTTCTAAGTCAGAGCTATAGAAATTCTTATATAATGTGTTTTTTAGAGATTTTTGGTAAAGGCTCTTTGTTTATTTGTCTGCCTAATAGGTTGAATGGAACTTTATATGCATGTGCACGCACACACAAAACATACATATGTTTTACTTAAAATGAGGTTTGGCCTCTATATTTAACTAGGCAGAGTCACTTTGTGAGGAGACAATTAAAAGAATGACAAATTGATCTATTTTTATGAGGCAGAAGAGTTCAAACTCTACTGCCTGGGAAACAGTGTCACTTCCAATAAGATGAAATGATTGATGCTGAGCTAAAGGAACAGGGATTTCAGGAATTACCAAAGCAACCTTGCAGTTCTCAGAAAATGAGAGCTTTCCACTTGACACTTCCCATCCTGTAAGTATTGTTTCACTAAAGAAGAAATAGATTAAATTCCAGCTGCTGTCAGTTCTTAGCCAGGTCTGTTGAAGAATGTGGCTTTTGAAAAGTTGTATCAATACTTCCTTTTCATTATTACCAAAGCAGGCTTAACTGTCTTTGATGTCTTCTTGCCAGCATCATTACAGTTTTCTACAATGAGAGAATAGTGGGCTTTATTTAAGGTCACGTTGAAATTCTGAGTTGAAATTGCAATGCATTGGGGGACTGGATTGCTCATTGTTTATAATACCTTCCCTTCTGCAGCCTGTATCAAAACCAAGTGAAAGAATGGCTTCAATTTTCTCTCACAAACATAGCTCAAGCTATTAACCTGAACCATTAGATTTTTTAGAGTGCAAGCTCACACATCTGTCTTTTGCTTTTCTGCAGGCTTAGCATTGCTCGTTAGAAAACATAATATAAGAAAAAAAAGAAAAAAGGAAAAGGTGATGAATCAATTACACACAATTGTTTCGCAGACAGTCTACTACATCTATAATGTTTTATATGTGAACTTTTGTCATACCTATTGATGAATATATCACACTTTTCTGTGTTCAATATCTAATGATAACTGGGTAAGATGGAAAATTTCTCTCTAAATACCAAGTATACATGGGCAGAGGATATTGCATTGAAGCTTGTGCACAGTCTTTTGGGAAATCAATCTAATTCTCTAAAGAGAATGCTTGTAATCATCCAGTCTTGTGGTATTTGTATAGCACTACTGCTCAGTTATAAATCGAGTGTATCACTTCTACTGCTTTACCAATGTTAACAAAGTAACACATAAATAACAACAGCAACAACAAAGCCAACAGAGCAACAACAGTAAAACTTAGTGCAAGTTGTTTTCTATGTTCCTCTCTGGCTATTTGGCTGGAATATTTTGGGAAAATTCAATGCATAGCACACAAAATCTTGCTTTTTATTAAATCTGCATGCAATTCTAACCCACCCTGTGAATTTAAGAAAAGATTTACTGATAAGTATACTGTCATATGTCACGTCCTAAGTCAAATTACAGCTATAGAATCATGGTACAATCTTAGTTGCAATGTTGGATTAAACTTCGTGGATGACTTCTCACTTTCAAACTTTTCATACTACTTGTAATAGCTTCTCATCAGAGTTGAGGACATTACAGAGAGCAATGTGATGTTGAGAGTCTGTTTGTGTCAGTGTGCTGGGGAGACTGTTATGTGGATTCAGAACTGGTTTGGGCATTCCTCAGCAGTGGATTGTGAATCACAACTATACATTTTTAATTGTCTACCACAGAAAAATATTTTCCTGCTGTTAAACTTTTCCAGATTACTCTTATATAAAATTCACAGTCTGAACTGAAGTAGAAAACTGCTGGGGAACGTTCAGTGGTGTTGTGACATCTATGAATTGGCATTCTAAAATACCATGTCAACCTTTTGCAGTTTCATTTTTTAAGACTTGGGCATTTTACTTCCTGTAAGTTATTACTTAAATTATATTCTGATCTCTTATTTCTTAGGCAAAATTTTAAACAAACAAGTTTGTGTGCAAAAAGCATTTAGAAAAAGGGCTAAAAAGCCTAAAAGGATTACAGCTCATGGACAATCAAAATTTATGAGGAAATGGCTGCCTACACTAATGCTGCCAATTTATCCTCTTAATCAAAATTTTAAAAAATACCCCTGATATCTTAAAGACATAAAGAAATTCATAGCTCTGTATATTGTCATAGGCTAAAAATTTGCTGATTTTGGAATTTACTCTTAACACAATTAATTCACCTGGATATGGGACAGCACCCCTACTTTCAGTAGTGCCTGCAAACTACCTCATCAATATTGGTAAGTCAACAGGAAGAGACAGTCTATAAAGAGCAGAGGATAGAGAACTGCACTGCAAAGCTAATTACCATGTTCCTTATGAGATGCTTATGCAAGTGAACGCTAAAGCCTGTGTTCATCAGCCTGCAGTCATTTCCTGTATAACTATCCAATTTACTTAGGTAATTTTAAAACTTTATAAAATTGTTAGTGGTTTTATTTTCTTCCTACTGACCAGTCTATTACCTCCGTGGCCTTACATGTTTTGGAATTGGTCTAAATAAAGATACTATCTTTAGCACAGCTAAGTCATTTAAGTCATTTCACCGAGAATGAAAACAGAAATGTGTATTAAGGTCTTTGGCAGACTCCTCTTGTG
This sequence comes from Ploceus nigricollis, assembly GCA_013399945.1. NCBI lineage: Eukaryota > Metazoa > Chordata > Aves > Passeriformes > Ploceidae > Ploceus > Ploceus nigricollis. The sequence continues at coordinate 73,518 of VXBC01001956.1, read as the reverse complement.
TGTAAATTCAATGAAGAAATTTGTAAAGGTCTATAAAATATGAATTTTTAAAGTCCATATTTTTTTTTTTTTTGAGAAATGTCCAGATAAGGATTAAAAAGATAAAAGGTATTTTAAAGTGTTTTCTGTGACTAATTTCCTAGTGGGTTTTGTTGAGGGTTTTTTTGGGAATAAAAGAAGTATCTTACAAAAAAATCAACACAGGATAGAAGATTACAAACATTTCGTATAACAGAGGTCATTTTTTTGTGAAAATAATGTTAACCCTTGCAATTAGATTAGTTCAAAAGTTCAAAAGACAACATCAATTATGTACTGGGATATAGAAATTAAAATTATGCAACACCAGAAATTTAAAACATTTATGTTTCAATAGCATTATTGCATACTTGCTTTTAGTCTAAGCAGGGGGAAACACAGTACTTTTGGTATTTTGGTTAAAAAAAAGGTAATTTTAGGAGCACTATATTAAATAAACAAACCAGATAATATTTCTCATGTACTTGAGAATCTTATATTTAACTAATCTCAAACTACTAAAGTAAGTTTGGCTTTTTAATAATATTTGGATTTGAAGCTAGATACTATGGCACAATTTTTTAGTGTTAAGCAGGTAAAAAATTACATTAACTATTAGGATTTCCTTGAAAGACGTATTTTCTCAATGCTACAATACTTGACCTGGACTACAAATGAAAAAGATAAAATTCTTTGTTTCTCATAAAATACTGATGATTAATAATGAAACCACAGACACTGAATTTGTTGGGGCTTTTTTTGCTTTGTTTTTGGAGATTTTTTTTATGTTTGGTTTGGATTTCTACCTCTGATGTTCTTTGCTGGTATACTTTGTTGTTCTTTGCTAACACATACATAGATATATCTTCTCAGTATTTTGGATTTGTTTTGGTGAGAAATGATACCAACTAAATTCAAGAATCAAATAATAAAAAGGCCCAATGATTAATCAAATAATTTGTGGTATCATAAATTATAGTCTGACTGCAGGGTTTAAATTTAAGCTTACCACATCTATATGTGATAAGAGAGAGAGTAAAGAGAAAGTGCAATAGCAAATTTATATTAGTGCTCCTGGAAAACAGGAATTTTAAAATTATTGCCACCTTTGCAATGTAATTTTTTCAAATCACCAATTAAAAAATATCTGTATCTTATTCTAAGACACAGGACTACCCTTAGCACACAGTATTTGTCAAGCTAGGTGAAATCCTAGGCCAAGAATGCTTACTGTAAGAATTCTCATTTTAGCTGTTAAAGGTCAGAGAGTTAGAGCATGTGTTTGTGGTGACATTGTGAAGCCGATAAAACTGCAGCCACAGACAACCTGAAGGAGCTCCACATTTCTTTATTTGAGCATGATCTAGAAATAATCCATCTCTTTTCTCCAGGCAGTCTTGGTTCAATATTGCAGAGTAAAGGCATTATGTTTCACAACCTTCAGCTGGTTTCTCATTGATCAGTGACATTAATATACCTGTGTATGACACACAGAGAAAATTAATACAAATTTGAACTTGAATAAATTTGTCTATGATGGTGGACAATAGAACAGTGAATATGCGTGCCGATTAAGATTTCTGCAACTCACTATTGTTAAAACCTACTTTTATATTTACCCTGATCCTTTTTGTAATATAAAGTATTTTTAAGTAAAACAGAGTATTTTTTAGTATGGGATGTCTTGGTAAAGAAATTGTAAGGTTATTGTAGGAAATGTTGGACAATTAGTTTTCTTTCTTTAATTATAAAAGACACAAAAACCACAGCAAAAATAGACAGAAATTTGAAGAGTGAATATGTATTAATTTTTGTTACCTGATTCTCTTTTAGAGTGGGTATAGTTCCTACTATTCTATCATCAATGTCTAAAAATCTGCAATGTATATACCATTGCAATTTAATTTTTTCACTTGGAAAGTAGGTTTTTGTTTATTTGTTTTCTAAATTTTACTAATTTTAAATGAGGTAACCCTCATCAGGCTTCACAACATTTTCATGGCTAAATACAAGCACCATAATGTTATAAATGAGGGTCAAAAGTAGGAAAAATCTTTCTTAGAGCTCAAAAAGGCCAATTTCTTTTTCATTTACTGGATCAGGTTTTTGCAGAATATGCCTATTAAATCACTTGGAGATTCTGGACTCCCTCTTAAAGAACATGCACCTTTTCTTAGTAGAGTTTCAGGAGAGTGAAGTTAGCTTAAAGCATTTATGGATGTTATTGAAAGGAATGGACTGTCTCCAGAGACGTATTCATAAATTATATAGTCTTATATTAAAGGCAAAGGAAAAGACTGTGGCTAAACAAGACAACCAGAGATAGAATGAATGAACGCATAGGTCAAGGTTTACTAGGGTCAAAGGAGAAGTAACATAGATCAGTGGTTAATAAGAAAGCCAATTTTTTTGCCAAAAGTAGTAGTGAAAGTTAACTGGCAGGCAAATATGACATCTCTGTTAAAGTCAAGAGAATGTAATGAAGCAAGTGAGTAAAAAGAACTGTGAAGACTGGAAGGCAGAGTACACTGACAGGCATTTTTTCACACAGTATAAAACCTGGCACAAGAGACAGAAGAAATTCAAGCCATTAAAATATGCCCATCCCAGCTATGACCAGAAAGTACAAGAAGCAATGAATGCACACCAATCAAACATTGTCCTCAGAAGAGCTGGAAATGGTTTTTGCCGATTTCTTCAGGTTGATTGCTTACTTTTAAGCAAAGACATAAGACATAGATATATAGACATAGATATAGATGATGTAGATGTAGCTATAGATATAGAAAGATGTAGACATAGACATGACAGCTAGAAATTGTGAGGAATAACAATCTAGGTTCCCTGTGGAACAGAGCAGTAAAGCAACAGGCCCAAGGCAGTCCCTTGGAATTTGGTCTCCTACAGATCTTTTGGGAAAAGAATAGCTGTATTAACAGTGAAATGTGAGTGTTGAGGTGTTTGTTTTGCTTTGTGTATTTTATAGTAACTACCCTGAAGACATTTTTTATTAATACTTAAAACTTATTCTTGTTTTTAATAACCCAAAGGACCTGCATTATCTTGACTACTAAGGGTTTGGGCATTTTTAACACATCCCAGCATTTTCAAGATGCGAAGGTAAAAAGGGCACATTAAGCTGTATATAATACCAGATTGATCATGAATAGGTTATAAAAGGAATCTTGCTGGTTTTGGCCCACAGATGCACTAATCAGACACAAAAAACCAGGAATACAGGGAGTGCAGATGAAGAGGCACATAAATTGAAAGTGACTTTTAGTGACTGACTTTCACTATTGATACACCACTATGACTATGTATTTTTACCAAATTTCACCCTCTAAAGAATTGCACTATCTTGTCCAATTTGATAATGCCACTGGCATTTTTCTGCTTCTTACTTAACATCTCACCTCTTGCTCTTCTGATAACATGCTGTGCAAAAGATCTGCCTGATGAGTGCCTGCAGCAGTGTGTTCTGGAGCTAAATTGCTTTCATAATCTTTTTACTAAAATAAAATGAGCAGCAGGATGTTTGTCATTTCAGCTGCAACAGAATAAATATTTTATCATCCCTTCTTCAAAAGCTCATCTGTAACTCAATGGGTTAATCGAGCAATTTAAAGAGTGAAAGCATTTAATTCACTTTTGCTTTGATTACATTACATGGCCTATTGTGTTGAAAACTTGAAGTAATTTGTGACTGGGGTTTACTTAAAATACCGATTTTTAATTACATTCCTCAGGTAAACTGCCACCTTTTTCAAAAGGGTGTTCAATGTGTACATACAAAAAATATGATTATCTTTGAAAGAATTTCCATCAAAAAAAGACTTTCAGTTTTGTAAGGAGAGTGGTTTTTTCTTCCTTTTTCTTAGAAACTCTCAAAAGCATCAGAATTCAGTATGCAAGTAATAAAACATTAATGAAAAGGCATTTGAAGTGGGGAAAACAATCACTTCACTTCTCATCAAACATGCAGAGAATTTAATCTGGCGCCCTTTAATAAAGATAGGCAAAGTTTTTATCTAATTATGATGTCCCTCCCAAGTCGTTAGAGAATCACTCAGTGAAGGTCAAGATTCAAGGAGCAGAACTTCAGGCCACATCTGCTGCTGACCTGGAACGCTGCAGGGAATCAAGAGCACTACTGCTTCACAGGACTTTGATTTGCAGCATCCCATTCACGGCACTTTATGCCAAGAAAAATCATGTGACTTGTTGAAGATAGTAGAAATAATAAGTCAAATGAAGCAGAGGTATGATGAAAACAAATGTGAAAATAAATAAAAGCAACATGTCTTGTTTTATCCTGTATCTATTTGTGAAATTTATCGGAGAGACACAATTGAAATAACAGAGTGAAACGAAGAGTTTTATTTTGTAATAACTTTTTGCACAACTTTTCTTTCACCTCAGCAGGAATAAAAGGCATAAATTAAAAAAAAGAAAAAAGAAAAGAAAGAAAAGGAAAAAGGTTGAAAGTAATTGATTTCATTATTGAACAAACTTTGTACCTTTGTAAAAGCCTTCAGCTAGAGTTTTGCATACATCACTCTTATGGCTGACAGTATCTTGATAAAAATACACTTTTTAATAAACAACAAAAAGAAGAGTTTGAAAGAAGAAGCCTACATGTAAAGGCAGATGAGAGACCCTTGACTTATAGCCCTGATACAATGAAATATTCTATATGCTGGTGCTCAATCTCTGATAGTTATTTTAAGAATCTCTCTTCAGTTCTGTTTTTCCTTGTTGTGCCTCACTTTGTCTACCTTGCCTTCTTCTGTCTTGCTGGTCTCTAATAGCACTGACATTTATTGTCTGTGAAGTAACATCTCTTCAAGTGAATGTTGTCCATCCTTCCTGATCATGAGATTCCTCAGTTCTTTGTACAGATCTGTCTTTGCTGTTTACTTTAAAACCTCTGCCTGTAGGAAAATTCAATCCAGGTCTGCTTGGCATAAAAAGCTACTATTTAAGTGTCAGTGTGAAAGATGAGGTAGGAGGCCAAATGCTATCCTCATTTATGATTGTGAGAAGAGAATCAATGTCTCTAATTCCAATGTGGAGGACAGAAAATCCCTACAAATAATCTTAACTTAGAATGTAGTAACAAATCTGTAACACAACGTGTTAGCTTCTTCTTTGTTATGCTTTAATTTCACAAGGGAAAGGGGTCACAACTGAAGTTAAAATAATAATATATGAATTCTATACATGTTTTACTACTAACATTTGGTTTATTTTTATATATTTTAAAAGTTTAATAAGATTGTCTATTTTTTCTATCATGCATTTTTAAATTATGCAACACATGTAAATAACCCATATTTTTTATTTTCTTTAGCGCCCAAAGTACCCACACCTAAATTGTTTTCTCATTTACTTTTTATTTTTTTCTTCTTTCTGTTTTTATTTTTTGTTTGTTTTTTGGGGTTTTTGTTTGTTTGTTTGTTTCTTTTTTGTTTCTTTCTTTCTTTGATTTGCTTGCTTCCAAGGAAAACGTAACTGGGGGTTTTCTTAATTGCAAGAGAAGACAGACTTGGTGTCCATTCTCTCTTTCACAATTAAATAATGATCCCACTGTTTTATCTGGGGTGAACCACCTTAGCAGAAGGCAGTCTATTCCAAACTCTTGCTATGTGTTTCTTAATCTTTCAGAAGTCTGTCTCGAGCTGTTCAGGCCCAAAAAAAGAAGAACAGAAGTTCATAAAAACTTAAAACTCTGCCAAACTTTGCAATGCTTCATGCACACAACAAGTCTGGGAAGATGACCTTTTTGTTCATTGACAGAAATTTCCTTCCATGGAAGGAAAATATCACTTCATCACTCCCACCCCTGCAGCCCCCCAGTGTTTTTGTCAATTTCACTACATTAAAACTGTATTTTCTTCCCAACACTCTTATGCCTGAGTCACATAATGAGAATTACAAGAGAGAGTTAAAAGCTACTGTATGTCCTTTTTTTGGGGGGGACTGATCTAAATATTATCCATGTGATTGCTGGCACTCAAACACAACAAGGTTTCTATTCACAGAGAGCTGAGGTGAAATACAGCTAAAACAAAAAAATTAAGTGTGATAATTGAGAGCAACAATGAGAAAATCACTTATTCCTGGTATTTAAATTCTTCCACTTAGAGTTAAAGAGTCTGCAAATAGATGAGAGTGCTTTGGTAAGGTGGGAGACAAATATGTAATGGAAAAGGACAGACATAAATAAGATACTTTATAAGTATATGACATGAGTTTTCTGTCTGAATTTTGCCTCTGTGTCTACAAAAAAGAATGCTAACAAAGGTCCATTTAGCAAAGAGAGATTTTGGCCACGAGATGGTAAAGTCTTTGAAAATGTTCTCAATATAAACTAGGTTAACCATGCAAACATGGCAGATTAAAATGAATTAAATATGGTAAATAGTGATATGCCTTGAGCACAGAACATTCTTGAAGGCTTTTGGAAGATGATTATTTATTTAGCTCTTGCTCCTGGCACCCGTGTCCAGGTTGCAGTCATTTAAAACTCATCTTCCTACTCTGTAGCATAAACTTGAAGAGGTTAACACATAGAGGAATTTAATTTGTGTCTTTAAATTACTACTTGGGAGTAATTTAAAGACATAAATAAAACCAGTGTCTTCCTTTTGTTCACTCATGCCTCATGCATAAGTTCTCTCAGAGTGACAAGTTCCATTTCAACTAATGTATACCCAAAAGCATAAGAGTAAATTACACAAGTTTTTACTCCAGGTCTTCTGTCATGCAGACCTTTGTTCTTACATAGGTCCAACCCTACTATTAGTTAATGAATATTAAATTTTTTGCTCCATAATGGAACAACTTCAAGACCACTTACTGTGGCATAAAGACATTATGGGCTTATGAACAAGGCATTGAAAGAAGCAGCAACATATTCCGTAGGTAACTTTTCAAAGGAAATATCACTACTGTTCAATTACACTCATGCACTTTCTAAATTAAGCTGTTTAACTGTCCAAAAATTCATGCAGGGTAAATGAACTGAGGACATTCATGCCCCTCAAAGAAAAGTATTTAACACTCTTCAGCATTTCTTTCTTCTTTTTCTACTTTATGTAGTCCTGCACTCATTGTTCTGGGCTTTAATAGTGATGTACAAGACTCTTCATTCATTCCAGTATGCGACATCACAAGATATCTCTTGTAACTCCAAGAATTGTACTGTTATACTCATCTGTTGCTGCAAGAAGAATAATCTCTTATCTCCCCACATCAATGGAAGGAACTCATACTAATACAGTTTTTGTAAATAAACTTTTCAGATGTGAACATTTTTCTATGCACGGCACAGGAAATCAAGGCACTAAATTTGGTTCTGAGAATTCCCATGACAACTCCATTCTAAAGTATTCCAATCAGTTATGCTAAGATCTCTGCCACAGAGTCATCCATATATTAAAGAAAGAAAATATTTGTTAGATGAAGTGTTTTTTGAAGCTTGTATACCCTTTTCTAATCTGGTAGGTGATAATAGAATAATGCTAATTTCTGTACTTATATATTCTATACTTCTGCACTCTGTCTCTTAGTGAGTAACAGTTTTCAGAGCCACAGAGCATCTATTGACAGCCAGACAGGACAAGAGATCCACCTTGTTACCCACCTGCAGCGCTCTACATTTCCTTCTCTGTTTTTCATCCATATTGCCATTTTTTTCCTCTTTACTGAACCCAACCTGTGGTCCAGTCCTAGAATTATCATCTTCCCAGATCCATGTGGTATTTGTCCCTACCTCCACTTTTGCATGACACTTAAAAAAGTGTCATATTTGGAGATCTATTTTAGATGCTCTAAGAAATAACTGTAACTGGTTTCCAGCAAAAGCACAGGATAATATGTGGGATACCAAATATTGTTTAGAAATGCAGTTGAAAAGGAGAAATACGCATGGGGGTGCCTACTTAATGTTCCATGAAGGCATTTTATACTTTGTCATCATATAAATTGAGTATCTCTGTATAGACTAACTTCAATTAGCTTTCACACAACTAGTTTAGTTGCACTATGAATACTTTACCCGTTTTTAGGGAAGGAAACTTTAGTATGATCCATCCCTCCCCTTGAAAAGTTTGTACATTTCTGTGTATATGGTATTCACTTGCATACAGGCTTGATTATGTATAAGCCATACAAAGTAAAATTTATTGTAATTTAGCATAACCTAGGTGAAAGAAAATTTTCGTTCTTTATGGGCAAGTTGATATCTCTAGCTCTATACCCATCGCCAAAGCTAAATATTCACCCCAAATACTATATACTGTTTAAGTCTGTTTCTTTTATGCCATTTTTATTCAATTTATATCAGCCTATTTTGAGTAATATCTTTTATGGAAGTTAGCCCAGAGTTAAAAGATTCATGTTCAGATTAGAATGTTGATCTACTTCTGTGATTTAATCAGCTAAAAAATATTTTTTCCATTACTTTGGAAGAGTTGAATTTGTTTTTTCTGCTTGTAAAAATGTTTCTGTTTTTTTAATGGTATAAATAATGATCTTTACAAATTAAAAAGCCAAGTCCCATATGGATTAGTAAAATGTTGATTCTGTGTTTTCAGACACAAAAAGAGAATCTGCTTTGTTAGAGTGTTGAAAAATCAGAGGTTTGTTTCTATCTCAGTATATTGTTTGGCATATTCAATAAGCAGAATGGAATGAGTTAAATATATGATGCTTTTATTTGCTGCCACTGTTGCTTACAGAACATTTATAACAAGCTTTTTGAGACTCCTTGCAATGGTGAGGAAACAATTTGTTTTGAGAATTAATTTGCTGAATGGGAAATGTTTCCAGTTTGCCTTCCAAGCTATAATGACGTGACTGAATTCAGAAGTGCCCTTGAAAATCTTCAATGTAGAACAGCATATACACAACACATTCATTCTATACGGTGCCAAAGAAACCATTAACAACAAATAAATACATGCTGTTTTTATTAATTTATTAGCTGGTTCTGGTTTTGATTTCATTTTTTCATTTTATATCACCTCTGATACACAGTTTGCAGTAACTTGATGAGGTCTCTCAAGTTACCATAGAATTTAAGCATGTGCTGAGTTCTTAGCACAATGAATAAAAGTCTGCCTGTTTAGGCTGAGGATTCTCTGCAATGCCTATGTAGCCATTAAATCTTCATGATTCTTTAAATCAGACTATTAATTCTGGCTTCTGAGAGTTCAGGTCCTATCTCAAAGACAATTAGTGATCAGTGATAAAGAGAACTCAGTCATCACCCTTTACTTCTCTCACTCACTGCATTAATAATCCAAATTAATCGCTTGAACTGAAGAAAATTAAATATCACTTTCTATTTTTTTACAGGGCTGCTGTGTGCTTTAGCTCTCTAAGCACCTAGCCTACAGACTCCTTGTCAAATACCAAGTATCAATTAATTAAATAGTTGTAAGTGCCTAAATATATAATCAATAATAATGATCTGATTTTATTTTTAATCAGAAAATAAAACATTTCATACTTTGTAAAGACTTGAATTGTAAAAACTCAAAAAAGAAAAATATCAAAAAGCAGCAAGAGATCTTATTATTGATTAAAATTGATAAAGCAGGGAAAATCAGTGGCACAATTTAATTAATTTCTCCAAGGTCTGCATTCAGGCCTTCAGCCATCTAAAATTGTTAGATCCATTGATCAAAGGTCAGCCTCCCAATGGGGAAAAAAAAAGACATTATGAAGAAAATCATTTGTTCAGAAGATTCAGTCATTACATAAGGTGTAAAATATACAAAAAATATTAACTTCAACATATAAAAATCCCCCAAACAATTTAATTTACAATTATTTACTTATCTACAGCTTCCTTACCCATACTATCAACACTTCTATGCACAAAAACCACTGGGACCATCTCTCTTACAAGGAAAGGCTGAGTAAATTTGGCCTGTTTAACCTCAAGTAGAGGCAGCTGAGAGGGGACCACATCAATGTCTATAAATATTGAAGTGAGGGTGTCAAGAGGATGGAATCAGGGTTGTGCTTGGTGGTGCCAAGCAACAGGATGAGAGACAATGGGCACAGGAAGTTCCACCTGAACGTGAGGATGAATTCTTTACTGTGCAGGTGACTGAGCACTGGAACAGATTGCCCAGAGAGGTTGAGGAGTCTCCCTCACTGGAGTTTATCAAGAGCTGCTTGGATGCAAAAGAGGGCAATGTGTTCTGGGATGACCCTACTTAAATGTGGAGGTTGGATCAGATGACCCACTGTCATCACTTCCAACCTTACCCATTCTGTGATTCTGTGCAAGCAAGAAAATGTATTATACTTTAAATTCACCAAGCTTAATCTCAAGCTGGGGGAAAAAGCCACCATTTTCTATGCCATCATCTAATTGATGTTGCTACTCTTGTTGAAGACAGGCATCAGCTTAGAGAGGCATGGGGTTATTCCTCAGGTACCAGATCCTGTCACAAAAAATCTTCTAAATTCTTATAATCATGGGCATTTTCTTTTTTGACTGGGCACAGCAGGATCCATGGGATACCTGCCACTCAGATGCTGTAGTGTATTTCAAGTTTCATAAGTCTATATTTTCCATACAACTCATTTTCCATACAATAGTGGGGTTACTGTATGTGTTAGGCTACAGACTGGCAACCCCCTAAGGTTCAGTCCAAGGGGGAAGAACTTGGCTTGAGGCTGTGCTCTGATGTTTATATCAAAGTGATGCTGACACATATCGAGAGCAAAAGTCAGGAAATTTACCAACAAATAGTTGCTTTGAAAGCAGTTTCTTTTGAATCCTGATGCCTTTGTTCTTTTCTGTTCTGAAAGCTGGCAATTTGACATAGTGGGTGTTTCCTGGTGCTTTTTATTCTTGGTACTTGTACACAGGAGAGGACACCAGCTTGTCTGGTTTTGACTACATCTACATCTTTACTGACATTTTCAGCCATACTGCAAGCTTTCATTATCCTAATAAAAATATAATTCCAAAATGCTTTCTTCAAAATCCTTAGTAGTCTGCTCTTTCAAACATCATTACTAAGTTCATTCAAATAACATGAAAATAGGCACTTTTAAAAAATATATTTATTATTTTACTTATCTCTTTCCTATGTTCAAGTTCCCATTAATTAGTCATGGACTTAAAAGCAAAATAAAGTTATAATATTACTCATGTATAATATTTTGCATATTATAAATAACATATTTAAAATGTATCAAAGTAATAATTTTTATTTTCATTTTATTGTTCTAAGATAATTGCAGTAATGTCTTTTATTATTTAAACTGTCCTCTTGGAACACTATTTTGAGAAAATATTAAATTGATATATCCTTAGGAAGCTGTTGTTCTTGAAAGTAGGGAGTTTGACTGCCAGCACAATACTCAATAGCATTCAGAGAGGTTTCAGATGAGCAGTAACTGCTGAATTAATTCTGGTCAACATAGATAGGTAGCAACAGGAAAAAGGTAGCTTCCTGAGACAGCAAAAATTTTTTTTTGACGTAACTTAATTCACAGCTATAGGCATGTGGATAAACAGGGGAATGGGCATGGGTTTGTTTCCTTGAGGAAAATCTAGAATTGTCCATAAATTTATGCTTTTCCCATATTGTTTTCCTTTATCTCTCCAGGTCAGCAGTGTCTTTAATAGAACTGGCTTCTCTGAGCCTGCCTCATGTTCTGTTCAAAAGGAATTCAAGTAATTCTTATTTACTAATTATTGAAGGACTGTAAGAGAGAGTCAATATCAAAATATATTAATAAATAAATACCTAGAGGCATACTTTTATACTTTTGTAGTCATATATATCTATGCAGCTTCAGCAAATTGAGCGTTTTGTAACCCCATAGCATCAGATGTGTGAAGTTGTTAATGAAGTCGGGTAATATCATCGTGTGTCTACTCTCTAAATTTTTGACAGGTCATGACAATCAGAGGATCCCCCCAGTGACTGCAAAAAAGTAACATTTTTGAGAACAAGAAGAAGGACTATTTGGAGAGCAACAGGATCATCAGCCTAAACAAGTCACCTGAAAAAGCTGTGGATAAAATCCACCCGAAAGCATGCACATGAAGAACAAGATTGTGATTAGAAACAGAGATAAGGGAATTACCAAGGGCATATCATGTCTGACCAATTTGTTTTCCTTTTGTAATGAGTTTCCTGGGTTTCCTCTCAAAAGAAGTGGATGCTGTACATGGTAGTTTTAGCAGGGTTTTTAATATGATCTTGCACACAAATTTTATAGCCAATTTGGTAAGTTATGGACTGAGTAAATGGACTTGAAGGTGAAAACAAATTGGCAGGTCCTCCTGATTTTGTGATGTAATAGCAGAAAGTCATCAGTCAGTAGCATTACTCAGGATTTTCTACTGGGGCTATTATAGTTCTGCATTTCAAATCCTGTACAATGGGACTGAATGCTCCAAGACATGACAAGCTGTGGGGAACTACTCACTGAGATCTTGATAGGCTATAAAATGGTCTGAAATTGCCTCATAATGTTCAACAAAAACAAATGCAATTTTCTGCTAGGGACAGGTGCAACAAACATTATTTTGGTAGTTGTTGAGTTAAAAAAAAAACCAACAGATTTAAAAAGTATTCCTACAGAAAAAGACCACAATGTCCTGGTGGACAAGCATAACATGACTCAGTGGCATGCACTGACAGCAGATGTAGCCAACTACAATACCTGTGTATTGCCAGGAGTGCAGCCAGCACTGGAAGGAAGGGATGGCTTGCACCTGTTCAGCACTTGAGAGACTGAACCTGGAATATTGTGTCCAGAGATTTGTACCCCAGTGTAATAACAACATTTTCACAATGGAAAAGCTTTATTAGAGGCCAGATTTTGACATGAAAACAGAATAAGAGAATTTGATTTTTTTTCAAATTTAAGAAAAGGGGAATAAAGGAAGATTTTGCTAAGTCCTAAAATCTAATTTCTTCAGCTGCCAAAATTTTTGAACTTCTACAGACTACAAAAAAAATTTCTGAAAGAGTGGTAAATATGTGCATATATATGGCTCATATTTAGTTATAATGACCCTATATATAAAATGTGTTACCTGAGTTCTTGAAAAAGTAACAGAGGGAAGAAAACAGAAAAATTTATTAATCTGAATAAATCTTTACCCTTTGATACTGCTACACACAAACTATTATCCATTCACTAAAATAATTTCTTTTACACTTGTTCTAATGTACCACTTGTCACTTTCTCTTGCTCAGATTTTTCTACTTCATTCCTTATTTTCTCCCTGACTTTTTTGTAGGTCTAGCCTCTAAAGATAATACACAATTTAATCTAACTTTATATTTTTAAATAGCCAAATATAAATTTGAAATAATTCCCTGAAAGACAATGTCCTGAATCTGAAGGATGGACCATTCCTAATTTATAACGCTAAGAGGGGCTCTCAGAACTTTGTCAGGATGAAAGGTGATTCTCGTAATTTTTCCTATTCTGACATTGTCACGCACAGCAGGAAAACTATGACATAACTACCATCATGGAAATATGGTAGGATGACTCAGACAACTGGAGTGCCTACCAGGGCAACAAAGCTGATGAAAGGTCTGGAGTACAAGTCTTATGAGGAGTGGCTGAGAGAGGTGTGATTGTTTGGCCTGGAGAACAGGAAAATCAGAAAAACCTTATGGGTCTCTACAAGTACTTGAAAGAAGGATGTAGCAAAGCAGGGGTTGGTCTCTCCTCTCAGGTAAAAAGCAATAGGACAAGAGGAAAATGTTTCAGGTTGTGCTAAGGGAGGTTTAGATTACATATTAAGAAAAATTCTTTCACTAAAAGGGTTGTCAAATTGAAGCTTTCTAGTACTGCCAACAAGGATTCTGCTTCACCGCTTACATTCTATTCTTCCCTTCTCTAAAAACACAACAGCTCTACTGTCTCCCAATAAGGCTTCATTTCATCTATTTAATTATTTTTTTGTTAGAAATCTGAAGGAGAAATTAAAGTAAAAGGTACTAAGAACCAAAGCAGATACAGTTAACAATCACAGACCCACTCAATGACTGATGCAATTACAGGGTTTTTGACAGATACAGTCTTCCAGCTACAACAATCTATGAATAAAATACCTCTTGAAACAAAGATTATACCTTACCGTGTTTCTAAATAGATAACAATGAGTTCTTTTCTCTGAATTTCCTGGTCCTTTCAAAAATCTCTTTACAGTTCTATTGTCTGCATTTATGAGTTCCACAGTGTAATTATACATCATATAAAAGTTACCCAATTTTGTTTGCTCTAAATTCATTGTCTGGTAATTTCAGCCATCCATTTTTGTTGTTTCCTTAATTGCAACAGATACATAATAATTTGGTATTCAATTTCCACTCTTTTTTACACAGAATTTTCATACCCTTTCATAATAGGCTTTTTTCGTAAAAATTCCAAACTAAATCTGTGCCCTGTTCCGTGTTGTCATTCATCCTTTTTTCTTATATTATCCCTAGCTATCAACACTGAATTTCCTTTACTGTGTTGTCATGCCTTCACTTCTGCAGCCATGCAGAATTAAGCCCATGATCACAAATTTGTATGAAATTGTACGTCATGTACAAATTTTATCCCTCATTATTCGCTCTTTTTCCTCTATCTGTGATGAATATACTAAGCGTGAGTCTCCACAGGTATTCTGGTAGGGTTCCAGCATTAGAACTATACTGAAAATTAGTATCTTGTTGTTTTTATTTTTGTTTCTTTATTTTTTGTTTGCTTAGGCACAGAGGGACCATATCTCTTAGCTCCTGTACTGGTTTTGACTGGGACAGAGCTTCATAGAAATGCATATACAACGTCTCGTGTGAAGTGATTGTCAAGTTCTTCTTATGCTGTTTTGAAAGCAAGCAGGGTGGGGGTGCATGAGAGTTTGGGAGGGAACAGAAGTGGGACAGCTGACTCTCCCTGCCCAAAGGGATAGTCCATATCCTTGTGGGGTGTCACACTCAGCAACAAAAGCTATGAGGAATATGGAGGAAGAGTGTTCAGAGTTATGGCATTTGTCTTAAGTCACCTCTATGTGTGATGGAGCCTGGCTTTTCTGGAGATGGATGAACACCTGCCTGCCCATCAAAAATGATGAAAGAATTCCTCATTTTCGTTTGCCTTTAATGCACACATTTTCCTTTACCTGAGAAAAAGTCTCTTTATCTCATCTCATGAATTTTCACACTTGCAAACTTCTAATTTCTCCCCCATCCACTGTGGGGAGTGACCTAGTGGTTGTATGGGGCTGATCTGCTGCTGGGGGCAGAACCACAACAGCTCATTAGAATTTTATTTTTTAGGAGCAATTGCTGTGAGATCTTTCTGAAAGATTTTTGGAAGGATCTTTATGCACAATCTTATTGATTCTTTAAAGGCTAATGTATTTATGAGGCATGCACAAAAATGGCTTGTGTTTTAATTTGGTATACCAGGTTTATTCATATACACACCATATTTTTTTTTCACTGTCTACACCAAGACATGACACTGGTCTACAAAGTTCTCTTTAACAGCATATCATAAAAGTCACTTTCCCTCTCTTTGATTTCAGTAATGATTTGAGCCATATATTGGCTTAATGTACTAATTCAGAGATAGGAGATTCATATCTGAGATTCATATCAATTCAGTGATTCATATCTGAGATTCAGAGACTCATAATAGAGTCTTTGATGATTTTATGAATATGATGCATGACATTTTCAAAGATTTCATATCTGAGTTTCTTCAGAGTGTCTTTAGAACTCATTGAGCACCAACTAGATTGAGCTGGCCAGCAGGGTCCTAGCTCCACAAGGCTTTTTAAATTCTGACATTCCTGTTTTGCGTTATTCATGTGCTTCATTATATGTTTGAACTACCTTTTTATCTACTAGTCATTCATGAATGATACCCTCAAACACCTTGTTATAAGCTGTAGTAATACCCGAAATACCTGCGAAAAGCTTTGCTTGCTCTGATGAGAAAAATATCTGTCTTTTCTGGAACTAATATCTATATTCTCCAGACAAAACAGAAAACTATAGAGATCATTGTTGCTTTTCTACTTTTGAAGTCAATTTTAGGTATTCATGCTTCTTCTGTAGTTTATTAGTTAAAACAATACACTGTGATTAAATCTATATGACAGATAATTGTTGCTAATATTTCAAATATCAAGAAGTAAATTTTCCACTGATGGAGTTATACCACTGCAACCTGGTCCTATCAGTACAAGCTCATTTCCATTTGTGACAGATGAAAGCCTTTGGAAGCATGGAAACTTCAAAGACCATAACACTGAGATGCACAGCATTATGGATGCATAAATTCAGGAAAAGGCAGTTTTATCAAAGCTGGGGGTAATTAATGCAAATCCCTAGACTTTCAAGCAGGTAAATAAGCATGAAAGCCTCACCCATTTCTGCAAAACTGTATACATTGGTTTGTTTTGGTTCAGGAAGCTGATGAGGAAGTCAAAAATATGGCCCTTGTCAGGAATAAGACACAGATGCACTTTCTAGACTGTAGACTGTTGGTGCTGAGTAAATATGATAAATATAATTTGGATTGAAGTAGAAGAGGTTGAAGCTTAAGAAACAATTTTGAGAGAATGAAACATAGTATCATGAATGTCTAATCAATCAGTGGAAAGCAAGAGACTTGAGGTAATAATGCGAAATGTGTCTAAGTAAAAACTGTGCCTTCCTTTTATTAATTAATCAAGTGGTGTATCAATTAATAAAGTATGATAAAGAGAAAATTTTTTATATTACTCTTTATATTACTCACTCTATAGGTGTAAGAAAGTAAAAATATTTTAGAAGAAATAACTTCTAAAAGAAAATTCACTTTGAAGCAAATGTGAAAAAGGAGTATTTCAGCCCTATGATTATTGTCAGTTTCACATTTTGCCTCTTGGGAAAAGTCATGTTCCCCCTGAATTTGCCAATCAGCTGCAGGAAGGTGACCATTTGTTTCTAGGATATTTTTAACGCTTGGTTTCACCTCATTTTTATTACAGTTACCAGAGGCAGAGAGTCAGGATACAAACTTTACAGCCTCTGACAGCCCTTCTAGGGACATGCATATAATTTCAGCTTTCATATGAAGGGAGGGAGCCAAGGAACTGTAATTTAAACACAACTGAGTGAAAATAAAGCATATTTTGAAAGAGAACTCCAATATTAATATTCTGCTTTGTGTCTAAGAAGTTTAAATGTCTTTTTACTTGAAGTCACAGCTAGAACTGCATCCCTCCATTCCCCAAAATGTTTCAGCTCTGACAGACACAGGATAATAACTGGAAAGTAAAACACTCTTCTGTTTCCTTAGTACACACCTAAGGATTGTAAAAAGATTCTTTAAAATATTTTCCTTTACATTGATAAAGAAAATAGCTTTTTTTCTTTAAAAATTGCATCATTTAATAGATTGTGGTAGTGTTTGTCTTATCTTAAACAACAGATGGGTACCTATATCATGGTCTAGATTATTTCCTGCAAAGCTTCATTTTGTTCTTTAAAATTATCTCCTTTTTATTCCCATATTAATGAAGTTTTCAGTGTTTCTCTGTGAAAGATCTGCATTCACATAAGTCAAATTACACAAATTTATGCCAGAGTTTGAAGAGAGATCCTGATTTTCTCAAACAAGTTTCTATGGTGATACTTTTTGCACATCTTTTCATAAGCTGTACACTATCCTTTGTCATGGTAATCTCCTAAAATATATTTAAATATAATCCCATAATAGCTGTGTTTGGAGTTTGGCCCAAGTCCATATTTTTTGTTTGTTTGCTGGAGCTTTCTTCTTCTGTAAAAACCATGTATTTCACTGCTTGTTCCTGTTTGTTCAGTTTGTTAATGTATGATTCAATCTTTAAATACAGCTCTATGCCTAGGTTTCCATCAGACGCTTTTCTAATTTATTTGCCATCTTTTGCTGATTTGCATTTCTAGTAGTTAATAACATTTTGCCAATTTAACTCATTTCACACTATAAACATTTCAGTTGCAAATAATTTAGCTTTGAAAAACAGTAACTAGAAGTTTTTATACTTGCATTTTTAATCAAAATGGATGTATTTTTACCTTGTCTCTCTGTTTTCAGGTGTTTTACACATACAGCAATGATATTTCTATAACATATTACCATTAACATTAAAATTATTGAGAAAGATCTCAAAAATATTTTTCCTATAATGAAACTTGTTTCAAGGTCCTACATCTGCTCATATATCAGAAATGGAGAGTGACGAATTAGGAGTCATGAATCAAGATTAAGGGCCATATGTCATGTGCTCAGAATAAGACCAAAAAGAAGACATTAAGAAAATACTTCTGTTTATGTGTCATGCATAAAAAGGATTATGCATTTTAGAGGTACCCTCATGCCACAGGTATTTCCTTATTTAAATTAAAGATGTAGTTGGAAAGTTACTGGAATGTGAAATTTTGTGGTACAGCAATAAGGAATAAGAGGAATCAAGGGTTCAGGCAGAGATCAAGGTGAGCTTCTACTGTAATCAATCACAGTCCTTTTAGCATTGTTCCAGACTCTGCATACTCATACAACTGCTCAGTAACCAATGCACTGTGGTTCCTGCCTCCTAAGCAAACCATGCCAAGATTCAGATTAATGGCAACTCCTTTATCCTCATTGGTTTCCAAATAAAATATTTTTTTACATTCATTCCTTGTTTGAGAAACATCATTCTTGATCTTTCAGCCTTCACTGCAAGAGAGTCCTCTGGTGAGAAGTGTTTCCTCCTAGATAGAATTGCATCACTTCTGAGGGCAGTGTCATGATCTCAGCATGATTTCAGAAGGTAGAGGGACTGTCCAATGCACACTTGGACTCCGTGTCAACATGGATATGATATGGCTTTTGGACAGCAAGCAGGAAGGACAGCACAGTAGCCCATGCCTTTCCCTGGAAGGTGCAATGTCCACTACATAACCTTATGTACATATTTTTCAGGATCACAATTCTATCTGCCTATTAAAAGAAAATTATCAGTCCACATTGTTGAAAATAAGATTAGGGCTCTGCCAGTATGAAAAGTGTTGAAAAATGTCCCCTGCTCAGGTTTCAGTTCACTGGCAGCAGCCATCATTTCATGTCTAGTTGGGATTCATATTACCAGCTTAAGACCTTTGAAAAATAGGCATTGACACTACGGGTTTAGTAAGATCAAAAGACATTTGAAAGAAATAGGTATTTCCAGAGAGTGATTCACCTAACTGTAACATACAGAGGATGAAGAGTGTCCTGGATAAGCCTTTCTTTATCACTCCTTTGATTATTAGATAATGACCCCATACTATATGCTTAATTCTAGCCATTTACTGAGATTCATATGCACACCTTGCCCTTCATCACTTTGCATGCTCTTGTGTTATATATTCTTCATTTGAAGGAGAATATTATCTTCTTATGACTTACATGAAACTGAACCAAAAATGTACTTAAAAGTTTTCTGGGGTAAATTAATTGCATTTCCTAAATTGCTACTCTCCCTTCTGTTTATGATAGTGTCTTCCATTTAACTATAAACAATTTAGATACAGCAGATTTTTCCTTATATTTAACTGATTTCTACTTTCTGCCACTTTTCTGACTATTAGAACTTCCTAATGCTTTCAAGTTGTACCATGATTCATACAGCTTTTTGGAAATATTGCTTCCTTATTTCATCTTCAGTAACCAATTTTATTTTATGCATTCCTTTTAATAAGCTGATTCATGCCAGGTGCCAGTTTTTCTCATATTCTTTTGAGAAACCAAATGACTAAGAAAGTTAATGATAAAAACCTGCACCACTGAGAGGTGAAAGAGTTAGTTTTCTGACACAGGCTCATTAGATGATGTGGCACACACCAAGGGTGGCATTGATTATCATAGCCTCTGTACTCTTAAAGGTTAATGATCAGAATAATTAGCTGACCTACTGTAACGGGATAACATTCAATTGATAAGTGTCAGATGATTGTAGTTATTAAAACAGAGTAGGAACAGACTCTCTGACTTTGGAAGATGCTTATTAACAATTGCCTGTGAAAGAAGCTGTGGAAAATATCACCTGCCTCTTTCAGAAAGGTCTAGTTTAGTAATTTCTATTCTATCTATTTTATCAATGCCCCAAATATGCCTTTTGTCTGAAAAAAAAAAAAATTAGAATATAAGGAATATAGAGGTTTAGGAACAGATGCTGTGGTGAAAGTTTTAAAAGGTAGTTGGTCACATATTACAAACCATAAAAGAGGAGGATTTAAAGTAACGCATGTGTTTATTTTGATAACATTATTTCCCAGCAAGAGAAGCAATCCCATGATAAAACTGTTTCATCATTTCCTATTTAAATGTATGGTGTTGCTGATAAATACTTGAATTTCTTTTGTTTTGGGTATAGGACTTTTAACTTGTAATCAAACAAAAGTAAATGTGGAAAATGTATGGTGAATATTTTCCTACATAACAGGAACAAGCATATTCTTGGTATTTAAGAGATTTGATCTAGAAAAATAATTGGCCCTATGTAATTGGACAGGTCTGAGTTCTGGAGGATCCCTGTACCTCTGTTTATTTCCATTTTGCTTTGTTTTGATGTCGCACTTGCCCTCTGTCAGCATAGATATCATAACTAAGATCTGCATAAGTCCTGTCTTTTACTAGTCTGTACTCTGGCTGATGAAGCAGGTAAAAAGAACAAAAGATTTTATACAATATTCTTGCATGTATTCTAAATGTGAGCACTCATATTGATTTTTCATGAGTATAATAATAATGATAGGGTTTTTAATACTTCTGCATAACACTGAATTTAAATGTGCTCCGTCATAATTTTCTAATTTTTTCAAGTTAATTCCTTTTTCCACATCTTAGTATTCTAGGAAAAGGTTTGCTGCTTGATTACTATACTTTCTTCTCAATTTATTTGGTTTTGCTAACTACTTCAGAAAGCAAGCTAGAAATTTTCTAGAAAGTTTCTGTTTTATAATTTCCCTAATTCCACATTCAGTTAAACAGATTATTTACTACATAATGTATATTGTTTTAAAGGAGAAAGTGACCTTATTTCCCCCCCATCTCTGTCTTGATTTTTATTTCATTGCACTAAATCTGGCATGGCTGTTTATAACAGCTGTTCCACTTTTTCTTTCTTCAAGTACTGCAAGCTATAAAGTTTCATTCTAGGCTCTTAATGCAGTCAGTCATTTACCTAATAAAACAGACTAATGAATCTTCCCCATATAAAGCTTCATTTAGCTGGACTTGACAATATAATATTGCTCAAAGATGTGTGAACAAGCAACTGGAATACCTGGAGCCAGATCCATGTAAGTGGCTCACAGTGGGTCACATATAGGAAAAGAATTATAACAGTAGAGGGATAAGCAAGAGGTTTTGCCTCAGGCTACCTCTGGGGCATTTGAAGTAAAGTAATTCTACCAGGACCAGCATGGTGAAGCATAAGCTGCTCATAAAGTAGTTGTAGAGATTAAATGTCTTCTAAATGCTTAATTTTAATTGGAATGTTATTAGCCTGAAGGCATAAAATCATGTCTAATATATTTTTTTCTTTTAACAGTTTAATAAATAGTTACAGAAAATACTTAACAAGAATTTCATTATAGAATTAAAACCCATTTAACTTTCTTAGTTTTCTCTTGTAATAAAAAAGTTAGAGAATCAGAGTTTAAAGTTAGTATAGATAATTGCTTTCAGTTTACTATCTCACAATTGACTGAAGCTGCATACTGAAGATATTGATTCAATTGAATATTTTGGTATATATGCAGACTCTTTGCAAAACAAAACAAATGTGTTTGAAAATATGTATGTCCAAATGAATATTGTCTTTTGTATGAAATGGCTGTATACATTTCATGGGAGAGCACTGTTCATCTATATAATGCCTTAAATACATAATAAATGCATGTTAACTCTTTAGAGAGAATCCTTCCTCCCTTCCTCCCTTCCTCCCTTCCTTCCTTTTCCCCTCCAAGGCATTCTCTAAGTCTCTTCTCTTAGGGGAAAAAGTAGATAGAAAACCAATTTTGTTTCTCTATTAACGAATAAGCCACAATGATTTTTGTGCCAGAGTAAATTGTATAGCTGTGTGCACTACATTTTGTTTGTTTTTTTTCTTTCAGTGTTTTATATAAACTATCTAAATTAATGACATGCTAAAATTATTTAAAACTCAAGAATTAGCTGTATGAAATGAAAAATATCCTTTTCTATATCAAGCTTAATACCAAGATAGCTTGTTTAGCAATTTCTCTGGCGTGTATCTGTGAGGCTCTTGGTATGTATGAAGGCTCTGTTTAACGGATATTTTGTCTGTGATAATATTAGACAAAAGATTACAAATTCTCTAAAAGTAGAGGGATAATCCTTCCACAAAATGAGGAACCAGACATACTAAATTTCTAGGAAGCTCTGCCTACTTGTGATTGCCACCCAGGTCTAACCCATTATTTCCTGCAGGGCAATAAGAATACACTCATTTCATTATTTTTGAAAAGGTAGTTTCTGTGCCTCCAGAAAGACACTAGATGTTTGGCCAACTCCTGTCATATGGACAGAAAGAAGGAACAGAAAATTCACTCCTGGCTCTTGTCTTCAAACAGTAATTACTTCTATGAAAGTACACCACACTTCTTTAGGGAGGAAGAGGCTTGATAATTTAACTTTCATTAACGGTTGATGTCTTTGTGAATCTGAAATATCAGCATAGCCAGACTAACTTTCTGCGACAGCCTTCACTCTTGATTTTATTTATACTGCTTTGTGTCAAGCCTAAGTTGGTTTCCTGAAGGGCACAGCCTCTTTCAGACAATGTTAAACCCAAATTCTTTCCTGACTATTTCAGCCTTGCCTTGGTTATGTGCTTGTTTGGATTTTTCTTTTTTTTTTTGGCGTATGCATGTTTTGTTTAGCTTCACTTCTAGATCTCCCTAAATGCACTGTTATATTTTAAGGCAAACATAGACTGTATACTTTCAGCATAGCTCCCCTGTAAGTTCACTTAACTTCCTTTCACACCTGTGCTATCACTAATTGCTTGTTTACCTCCCTGGCTATAAACATTTAAAGTCTTCAATTACTCTGTGCACTAATTATCTTGAATAGCTGGTTTGGGGCAAGGGAAGAAGTCGCTGGGAAAACATGTATTCTTGTTTTCTAGGATTAGTAATATAGACTTCCTCCAATGTTAAGACGGTATATACTTTCTGGTTTTCTGAAATTAATTATCAGAGCTTTTTTTTTTTTTCTTTTCTTTTTAATCTAGTTGGAATGCATGTGAATTCATGTTATTATTTGGAAATTATAGAGGTATATTTGCCAAGAGTAAAACTTGCTCCCCTTGTCATCCTCTGCTCCATTCTACTCCTAAGACATATACTATCATTATCTTTCATATGTCTTTATAATAATGTTTTTCAGGCTTTTTTGATGCTTTCCATATCCATGAAGTCATACACTCTGTCTTTCCCGTGTACAATTCTGTACGGCTATGTGTTGTGGGGACTATTTGAAAAAAAATTGTAATCTATTTTGAAAATTTCTTTCTAAAACATCAGTATCAATATCTGTTTTTTGCTGCCTAACCTCTAACACTATTTTTTGTTTCATTGCTCTGACAATTTGTGTTTTTCATTTATTCATAGTTCATATTGTATTTATTAATTAATCCCCTTAATGATGTAACAGACTTTGTTGGTGACATTTTATTCAAGTCAAATTAAGTGCTTTTTCCTGGATGACTTTGTCCACAACAAAATTGACTCCTTTATTCTTCTATTATACCAATAAAACTGAAATAGTTCTTCTTCAGCATTTAATTTAGTTTTTCTTTTAATAAATGTAGGTGTTAATAATTTCAGAACAAATATGTGGAAATTTTGAGAAGGAGTTGAGGGGCAAATAAGGTTATTATTGCAAAAACAAATTTCCTGATACTTATTCCTCTTGGTTTTTTTTTCTTTCTTCTACATACTCATTGGGGTAGTGACCTTCTGTCCTCTATACAACCATGGGCTTCATTTTAGAACAGCTATTCTATTCCTTTGTTATATGCCACATAATTCCTTGTAAATGAAACTTGTCCCCTTTGGGAGGACTTAATCAGCATTTTCTCCATAGGTGTAATGAAATATTATAAATCTTTCTGCAGAGAGAGGGCATATAGTAAATTAGTATGATATTGACCAAAAATTCACATATGATTGGAAAAAAAATGAGCTCAGTTATTAATTATAGTCATTAAAACACAAATTTACAATTACTGGAAGCAGTAACAAACATAAATCAGATTAAATCCCTCTGCAAAATAATCAAACATTTAATATTCTCTTTTTCTATTTCAATAGCTTTCACCTCTCACAAGAATGTTTCTCTCCATCCTTCAGATTTGGCTGAATTATTTCAGGACAAAGCATCTCTGTTCTGCTACACTTCTGTATTATATGGAAGTTTTTCAAATCGATTCACGCCATAAAACAAAATATAACTTGTAGTTCCACTTCATGACACATCAACACCAGCAAAAATGTTTACATTTTCCTTGGATAGCCAAATCAGCCACTCAGGAAATAATACATGAATCTGTAGCTTACTGAAGTCTTTCACTGTCAGAGAAACTAACATCCTGTAACTCCATAAAGCTGCTACCTACTTAGGTATAGTATTGTTTTACAATATGTTGCAAAATAAATACTAAATACAAATAATGTGTTTCCTTTGGTTTATATGATGTAAAACTTGTTGGAGGATGAAAACTGGAACATGTCAGATTGTTTAATATGGTTGAATCATATTAATTTTGCTTATTATTGCTTAAATACAAACAAACAACAAAGGAAATGTTGTCATTTCTTAAAGAAGCACCCTGAGTTGCTAGAACAAAATAACAATGAAGTGGTTTTCACAATTTTTCACATTACTTCTCAATTTCATTTTTATGAAGGAGAAAATGTGATAGGAGATCTTTAAAATAATCATCTGCTGTTTTAAAAATATTAGTATACTCCTGATACAGAATCCTGTATCTTGTGGGGTGAGTCATCTAACTGAATTAAAAAAAGGCAGTAATTCAGGTAAATAACCTACTCAGCACAAAATTGTGACGAAAGGAGCTCTATAGGTCTTAGGAAATATTATTCTTGGGGTTTTTTTTGGTTTCTTTTTAGTAAATAAGGAAGCCACCATGAGAAAGCAAAATAAACATTAGTGTTATCTGAATTAGATAAAAATAGCAGTTATAGTCTCCCACAAGATTCTTGCTGCTAAATCGGAGAGATTTGGATTTCAGGGATGGACTATTAAACAAGCAGGATACTGGCTCTACTGCCAAACAAACCTGCTCCAGATCCGATCATCTCAGTGAATGGCCGAGTTGTTGGGATTATCTGCAATGCAGATTATAGATTATTCTTTTTATCAGAAAAAACCCTGTATATTTAAATATAATATATGCATTAGAGTTTAAATCCTTTAAAGTCCTCCATTTTTCCTAATAAACCACAAATTTTGTGCTTAGCAAATCAACTTCTCAAAACCAAAAGAATAATTGAATGTAAAGTCCATCTGTTTTATCATGCATCATAGAAACAAACCGGGAAAATTTGCATGTATCATGTACTGCACTCTATTCTTGAAAGACTGAGTATGCCAATTGTTGCTTTGAATAGATGACATTAATTCTGCCATTTTAAGCTTATCACATGTGCCAATGTTGTTCAAATTGTCACACAATACATTTTATATCTAAGACACAAAGATAAAAATGAGAATGCTTGCTTTATCAGTTAATAAAAATGCTCCTGGGGTAAAGAAATAGATGATGACTGGAAAAACTTATTAGGAAATCCAACTGCTGATAAATCAAGGCCATAGTAGTTCATTTCAATATGGAAGTAATATGAAAAAGACTCCTGTTATACCAAAGATAATAAAAAAATCTATTTATTTATTTATTTACACATCACACAGCTTCTGTTTATTATTGAACAGTGGTTTGGAAATAAATGTTCCATTTTTTTCAGTTTTATGTCCCAAAATGGCTGCTGGGTATACTTGGTGCATAATAGGAAGGGGAAGTGAATGATCAGTTTATTAAACCAAGACCTACAATGAGAATATTCTGTGTTCTGAGTGAATAAGAAAGCACAATATATATAAATCTATAGCAGAAGGCAAGGAGTTCTGTTGTTATTATATCACTGCTGCTATTTTTTTTGCTGCTCTTTTACTTGCATCATTCCCCCTGAGTCTCAGAGCCTTCATGGTTCATTTTCTATTGATTCTCAATACTACTTCAAAGAATTGGAAAGATGAAGAAATATTCAGAAGTGAGCAACAAGTCAGAAGTAAGTAAGTTCTTTATGATGTAAGTAACTCAAAAAGATTTATGGCATTGTGCTTTATATTATATTAGAATTCCTCACTTAGCTCTTCCCTGAGTTCCATTTCATATATTTTACAAGGCTTGCAGGTTGTCTGTTCATATCAGTAGGCCTTTTTATTTAATTTTATCAGACACTTTGACATTTAATAGGACTAAATAATGAGAGTTTCTCATAATGGATATCCGGTGGTTATTTATGTTCTTTGTAAACATACAGTTTTAACTGTTGAAATATTCTTTGAAGCTCATGTATAGCGCATAACAAGCACTCACAGTTTTCTTCCCTTTTTTGAGATCTAAATCTCAAGGGGACTGCTTTTCTCATAAGAACAGACTAAACTTGTGCTCAGCCAGATTTTTGAAAATTGCAATGCAATGTTAACACTTCTAAAAGCTTCTTGACTATTCTTAATCAATCTTGAATATGTAAACAAATGTAAACATCTCATGAAATTGCCATTGACATAATAATGCCATCTTTGCTACTGATTTTTTCAAAGTGATGTGACACACAGCCAGTAAATAGCCAAGAGCAAATATCTGTAGTGACCCAAATAATATCTGTAACAGCAAATCAATAACACCTTCAACTTAATTTTGTTTAGAACAGCAGGACATTCATTTAAGAGCACTTATTTAGAGCAGAAACTTGACTGTAGAAAATATTTGGTAATGCCTATACATATACACTGTCACACATAAATGTACGGGGAGATACGTGCTTATATACAGATACTTAGTTTGTATATAAATGTATCATACAAACCAAAAGCCTTAATAGTCAAAATAATTCAGTTGTAGTCCCAAATAGACATCTAAGCACATCCAACTCAGCTGATATGGAGGCATTTACTTAGCACAGTAAAAGCTTGTAGACAATGCCATGTCATAATTTCAGGGAGGGTCAGCTCACTGAGGACCATTTAAAGTATCTGTTGCAACGAGAGGTCTGTGTTGTAGGATAGAAGAGTGGAGTTTTCTACAGCAAAACTGGTAGAATGTAACTATGCAAAATGCAATAAAGTAAGTGTGATAACTTTAGGGTAATGTTAATCAAAAGGGAGATAAACACAGTGCAGTGTAATTCATGCTGCCTGTGAAAAAAGGACTCTAGAATAAATTGTTTCCCAAAATTTTACTTATGATTAATTTTAAAGGAATAAATTGTCTTACTCTAGAAGACACAGCAAGTGCACTAAAATTTGTCTGATGTATGGGGACAGGATGAAGGAATCTTGTGTACCATAGATTTAAGAATACAAACAGATCCTGAATAACTCAAGAAAAAAAATACAAACAAAAAACCAAGGCTTCTGGTTTGCCCTAATTATTTCCACCAATATTTTGCAAGTGGTTTATTCCCCTAGAAGCAAATTCAGAGTTGAAAAGGATTTAGTGATACAAAATGGGAGGAGTACATTAACCCCATTAAGGAAGAGAAAGAAAATAAGAACAACAATAAGCAGATGTCAGAGACAAGTTTATTCTTCCACCTGAGATCACTCTTCTTCTAGTTTTCTTGCTTCTTAATTTTAGGATTTCTCAAATTATCAAGATTTTTTAAGCGCTATACTTCATGTAGAAACATACTGTGTCTTTCTTCCAGGTATTTTGCAATAAATGTATGATTTTCCCTAATTCAGTGTTTAGTGAGTAATACCTGCACATATAATTTAAAGGTACTGAGAAATCTTCTACACAGCAGAAATGATCCTCAACTGTCCATAGGAAATTAGAATTGTCATGGCTTAGTCTGATATAACATTAATTTCTTCTCAGTAGCTGGTACAGTGCTGTATTTTNTTGATTCTTCTCCCCATTCCACCGTGGAGGGGTGCAGGAGAACAAGCAGCTGGTGCTAAGTGGTATTTAGTGCTGCTAAGTTGCCAGCTGGGCTTAAACCACAACAGTGGTGAGAAAACCCCTTACAACACTTGTTGACCAACTCAAAACCAATTTCTCCTCTCTAA